>PVLC010009206.1:0-55004 GCA_004027655.1 Graphiurus murinus | reverse complement strand
TCTTTATTTTGAAACCGGGTCTCACTGAGTTGCGGAGTGCCTCACTAGGTAGCTGAGGCTGGCCGCGAACCCGGATCCTCCCGTCTCAGCCTCCCAAATACTGGGATTACAAGCGTGCACCACCACGCCCGGCTTGGTTTTTTTTAGTTCTTTATATATTTTAGATATTACTAGTTTATCAATCACAGGTGTAGCTGGCAAAGATTTTTTCCCAGTCTACAGGCTTTCTCTTTAGACTCTTGATTGTTTCCTTTGCTGTGTAGCTTTCTAATTTGATGCATTCCATTTATTGATTCTCAGTTTTATTTCCTGAGTTTTGTGAGTCTTACTGAGAATATTTGTACCAGTGTCTATAAATTAAAGAGTTGGTTCTGTGCTTTCTTCTAGTAATTGTGATGTTTCTGATCTAATTTCTTGGTACTCGATCCATCTTGAGTTGACTTTTGTGCAGGGTGAAATAGGGATATAATTTCATTCTTTGATATCCACATTTCCAGCACCATTTGTTGAAAAAGCTGTCTTTTTCCCAGTGTATGTATGTTTTTCGTTCCTTTTTAAAAAAATCAACTGTGTATAGTGTGAAGATTTGCTTTTGTATCTTCTATTTTATTCCATTGCTCTACGTGTTTGTTTTTGTTATTATATCTGTCATATAATTTGAAAGGAAGAAATTACTCAAATTAATAAGAGAAGAAAAGAGTAATACCACTACAGACACTGTGGAAATCCAGAGAATCTTCAGGAAGTAGTTTGAAAATGAATATTCCAATAAATCAAAAATCTAGAAAATACCAACAAATTTCTAGACATATACAGTCTACCTAAATTGAAACTACAACATACAGAAAACCTAAACAGGCCAATAACAAACAAAGAGATCAAAGCAGCAATAAAAAGCCTTCTAACAAAGAAATGCCCCGGACTAGACAGATTCCCAGGTAAATTCCACAAGACTTTTAAAGAAGAACTAAGTCAAATGCTCCTCAAATTGTCCCACATAAAGAAATCCCAAACTCATTCTATGAAGTCAGTATCACCTTGATACCAAAACTGAATGGAGATACCCCAAAGAAAGAAAATTATAGACCAATATCCTTGATGAACATAGATGTAAAACTTCTTTACAAAATAATAGCAATTCACAATTAAAGCCACATCAAGAAGATTGTTCATTACAACAAAGTTGGTTTCATTCCAGGGATGCAAGGTTGGTTGAACATATGCAAGTCAATAAATATAATTCATCACAGAAACAAAGACAAAAATCACATGATCATCTGAATAAAGGCAGAAAAAGAATGTCAAAATCCAACACTCATTCATGCTAAAAACGCTAAAGAAATTAGGGATAGAAGGAAGTTAACATCATAATGGCAATATCAATGCCTAAAGTCAACATTATACTGAATTGGGAGGAAAAAAAGTATCTCCTCTAAAATCAGGAACAAGACAAGAATGTCCACTACCCCCACTCATCCACTATACCACTGAAATTCTAGCCAGAACAATTTGGCAAGAGAAGGATATTAAAGGTATACAAATAGGGAAAGAACTAGAATTATGTCTATTTGCAGATGACATGATACCATACTTAGAAGATCCCAAAAACTCAACCAGAAGACTTTCAGAGCCAATAAATTTAGCAAAGTAACTGGACATAAAATCAACTTGCAAGAACCAATAGTTTTACTACACACTAACCATGAATCTACTGAAAAAGCAATCCAGAAAATAATTCCATTCACAATAGCCACCCCCTTCCCAAAAATACTCAGGAATAACTCTAACCAGGGAAGTAAAAAGACCTCTATAATGAAGATTACAGAACACTGAAAAAAACTGAAGGTGTAAAGACCTCTTAGATAGGCAGAATAAAGATAGTCAAAATGGCCATACTACCAAAAAGGATATACAGATTAAATACAAACTCTATTAAAATACAAATAACACTGTCCACACAGCTAGAAAAAAAGTACTAAAATTCATATGGAAGAACAAAAGATCCCAAATAGCAGGAGCAATTTATGGCAATAAGAACCATGCTGGAGGTATCACAAATTCCTAGGTACTTTGAGGAGGGCAAATCATATTCTTTCATGTTGTCATGGCAAGGTTTAAGCAAAGTATTAGAAAATCTTATAACTCAAGTAAGTTTAGATTCCTTTGGCCATTAATCTATGAAATATGAGAATTAGACTACTATAATTTTTGTTTAGGTGTTAGCTTGACAAAGTAACAAATTAATAAGACAGATGGTTTCACAATGAATATTTTAAATAGAACACTGCCACACTTCATACTCTCAGACTCTGCGTGTGCTGTTCCCTCTCTTCTGGCACTCGTATTCTGTGGAAGCAAATTTAGAAGCCATGTACTCTGTGAAACCTTCTCTGAGATCCTACCCACAGTTAATAAATCATTCATTTCTCCCTTTGCATTTTCTACCTTGTCCCTCTGTCAATGCGGCAGTAATTTGCTGTTTGGTTTATGTGTCTGTCACATCTATTAGCCTGAGATCTTCTATGTGTATGGACTGTGTTTACTCTGATTTTAAAGTCGTTCTTCTGTAAGCCTACATATCCTATATTTGTTTACCATAATATTATTTTTACACAGCACTCTAATAGTTAATTTGATTGGGTACTGTCACTTTGATTGGGTACTGAACTCCTTATAGGACAGAAACATTAATTACTACTTTATTTTCACTAGTGAAAAAGACCTCCAATGGAAAAGATTAGATATTCAAAAGTAACAATGTAACAATTCACTTTTTAAAGTTTTATGACAAATAAAATACTTTATTTTTATTAATTTATGATTTCTTCTTTTAATACCTTCATTAGTGCATTGTAATTTTGACAAGAGTAATGAGATAATTCAATGGGTAAAGAATAGTCTCATCAACAAATGATGCTGAGACAACCAGATATCCACATATAAAAGAATAAAAGTGGCTGAATCTTTACCTCACACCATATTAAAACAAAAAACTCTGTAAAAACTCTTAAAACAAGCCATAGGAGTAAATCTCCATATCCTTGAATTTAGAAATGAATTCTTAAAAAGCATGGATAATATCAATTAGACTCAATCTAAATTAAAACCTTGCACATCAAAGAATATTATCAATAAAGTGAAAAGATCTTTTCAAATCATATATCTGAAAAGGAAATAGTATTTATTAATAATAAAGAATACTTACAACTCATCAACAAAATGACAACTCAGTTAGAAATGGCCAAAGGACTTGAATAAATATTTTTCAAAAACATATATCTAAATGGCCAATAAGCACATGAAAAGATGCTCATTATTAATCAGAATAGAAATATAAATCAAAAGCACAATGAAATACCTTCTCATACCAACAGGATGATTTTTTTTAAGGGGAGTGAGAAGGGAAATAAGTGTTGGCAAGAATGTGGAGAATTGCAAACCTTGAACATTGCTGATGGGAAAATAAAATTGTTCAGCAATTGTGGAAAACTGTCAGTTCCTCAAAAAGTTGCACAAAAATTATCATATGAACCTGCAATTCTACTCTTAAGAATATATCTATATACCTAAAAACAGGTATTTGATCTGGTACTTGTATGTCAAAATCAATAGCAACATTATTCACAATAGCCAAAAGATGTAAGCAGCCTAAATGCTCATTAATTAATGAATGGATAATAAATTTTGGTATATACATATAGTAGCATATTATTGAGACATGAAAAAGAATGATATACTAATACATGCTATGGTGTGGGTAAACCTACAAATATGATGCTAAGTGAAAAAAGCCAGAAGTGAAAGGTCACATTTTATTCTATCTCTATGAAAATGCAGGACAAATAAGTCCACAAAGACAGAATGTAGACTAGTGGTTGCCAAAGACTGGAAAGAGGGAGAAGGATGGCTTACCCTGACTGCTTAACCAGTGAGGGTAACTCTGGGGTGAAAATGTTTGGGAACTAAATAGATCTGGTAGTTGTCAATATAGTGAATGAACTATGTGTGAATGAATGTTCATTTTAATTGGTTAATTTTATGTGAATTTTGCCTCAATACAGTATTAAAGCATAAATATGAGTTTGTGTACATGCACACACACACACACACACACAGATTCTTTTCTTAAATGAATTAAAGAGTGAATAGGAGTCCAAAGTATAATAGAGTTAAGGCTAATGGCCACATTTCCTAGGAAAATAAATTTCATTTTCTTTGTTGATGATAGAATTTTTTATTTTTAAGGCATAACCTAAAAGTTTTATAGGCTAAAAAAAGAAATAAAATAATTGACCCTGAACACAATCAATTTCAAGACAAAATGTGAATGTATCCCTTACCCTGAAGTGAATCCATTTGGTGGTGGTAGGGTTCTGACACAATTCTAAATTTGTAATAATTACAATGTAACAAAGGTAAGACTAGCAGGCTTCACAGCAAAATCATCAGCTATGATTACAAAATATCTTTTATGTTTGAAATGAAAAGTAGAAATAATACCAAACACTTAGGATGGGCAAGCTGAATACAAACGTTTCCTGTCAGTGAAATATTAGAAAGTTACTCAATCATTTCCTACCTGCTGGCCATATTCCACTCAAGGGCTGGATTCTGAGAATTCCTCTCACTTTCTGTTAGCACCCCACCTGTGCCACTTTCCTTCTCTGGTTTTAATTGATCCCACTGGGCAGTACCAATGCTGATGGACTGCAGGTCTATTTGGTATTGTCTGTCTTCAATTTCTGATCCAGGATCTCGAAGAATTCCTAAGTTCAAGGCTCTCCTGTAAAGGCAATGGGAAAAAAAAAATAACAGATAAAATAAACATTCTAAGTTTATTCTGCTAAGATAGTATCATTATCTTTTTATTATTGGTTATTAAACTGGGTTAATCATATCCATTAGACATAAGTTGGCATATTGTGACTTGTTGAGGTACCCCAAACTCATCACTTATGAGAATCTACTCTGTTATGATTTCTTAGAGCCCAGCACTGTGTTCTTTTGCTGCATACTTTCACATTCATGATTGACCTTTTTTTTTTTTTTTTTTTTTTTGCCGTACTGGGGATGGAACCTGGTGGAACCTGGGGGCATTCTACCTCCAAGCTACAGCCCCAGTACTATTTTTCATTCTTTATTTTGAAACATGGTCTCACTAAGTTGCGGAGGGCCTCACTAAGCAGCTGAGGCTGGCCGAGAACCCTGATCCTCCAGTCTCAGCCTCCCAAATGCTGGGATTACAAGCATGCGCCAACACGCCCGGCTCATGATTGAACTTACTGAGATGTTTTCACCTTCAATTATGTTCATTTTTACCAAAGAGAAAACAGTTCAGAAAGGATAAAAGCAAAGTTACAAAGTTAGCATGCAACTTAAATCCAGTGTTTTTCTTTTACCCCAAACCCTTTCCAATGCTAATCATCTACCATCCTCTGAACTTTGATCACTTATTAGAAAAGGTGACAGCCAAGTTGGGATTTGAATCTCAAATATAGTATGAAAAAAATTCAATCTGGAGGGTTTGTTTCAGGTAGATAATACTGCCAGATAACAGGCAGAGGAAAAAGTTAAAGCAAATTCCCAAATTTCTACTCAAAAGTGTCCCCAAATTAGATTCCAAGTAAAATGAGACTTTCACAGACAAGTATTATAGGTCACACATAGGTACTTTCTGTGAAACACAGCTGAAATAGTAGGGAAAAGAAATGGCTCCCCAAAGATTTTTTTTTAAATGTGGACTAGCAGATATGAAATACAAAGTAATTATTTAGAAAGTTAAAGACAGCATCTTTACTATATAACAGGGAATAAGATTTTTTGTAAGAAACAAGTAGGAACAGTTACTTAAATTTAAAACTCAAACCAGAGTACAATTCAAAGAGACAGATACACGGAGAATAGTGGGAGATAGTCTAAAAAATGCCTTTTCAAGTTTGAGGGAGATAAAACAGAATATAGGGAGGCAGCATTATTTAAAGAGATAATTTCGGAGAATTATTTCACAATTGCTGGAAAATGCCAAATCTCAGATCCAGACAACTCAAAGAGTCCCAAGAAGTAATCATAAGGAAGAAACTGGTAAATATAGGAAAAAATCTAAATATATTACCTTAAAAAGTAAAAATAAGGCACTGAGCAATAGTATTATACAAATTAAGGGACCAGGTAATATGAGGTAGTGTTCTAAAGTTTTCATATTATTGCAGAGAAAGGAAAAGATGTTAACTTCAGATTTCTGTTAAGTATATGTGTTAAAACAGCTATGAAAGCCTTTAAAATAATATACAAGGAAGATGTAACTTCCAAATAAATAGTAAAACTGAGATGTAAACAGTGAAGAACTAGAGAAAGTTGAACAAACACAAAGCATATAATAAGATACAGAGAATCCAATAATCACAATAATCATGAATAATGTAAAATTTAAACTCTCTAGCTAAAATATAAAGACTATCAGACTAGCCGAGCGTGGTGTTGCACACCTGTAAGCACAATACTTGGGAAGCTAAGACAGGAAGATTGCAGGTTCACAGCAAGTCTCAGTAATGTAGTGAGGCCCTCTATAATTTAGTGAGAACCTGTTTCAAAATAAAAAATAAAATAGGGCTGGGCATATAGTTTAAGAGGCAGAACGCTCCTGGGTTCAATCCCCAGTACCACACAAACAACAACAACACTATCAGACTAGATTTAATACATTGCATTTACATTCGTGTGTGTGTGTGTGTGTGTGTGTGTGTGTGATTTTGAAAAAATATCTAAGTTGTGGAGGGCCTAGATAAGTTGTTGAGGCTGGCCACAGATCTGCGATCCTCCTGTCTCAACCTCCCAAGTACTAGGATTACGTAAACACATGCACTACTATGGTGGGCTCATTATATCCTTTTTAAAAGAATGATCATACAGCACAGTGAGATTCAAAGTGATATGTTCACTTATGCATACAACATCTCTTGGTGTGGTTCCCTCCTACTCTCATCCTGCTCCCACTGCTCCCTTCCCATACATGGCAGTAAGGCTGTTACTGACACCTTTATATATGGACATAATATGTGGCCTGTTTCCTTCCTCAAGGCTTATTTTTCCCTTCCACTCCTCCCTCCCCCACTTCTATCCTCTATTCTACTGGCTTTACTTATTATCAAGAAGTACCTTTATTTTCCTATTTTCTTTCTTTCATAATGTTTTTTTTTTTTTATGACACATAGCTAAAACTTTGGAGTATAGAAAGATTAAGAATCAACAAATGAGCTGGGCATAGTGGCACTTAGTACACTTGTAATACCAGTACTTGGGAGGCTGAACAGGAGGATTGCATGTTGGTGGTCAGCCTCAGCAACTTAGCAAAGACCTGTTTCAAATTAAAAATTAATAAATAAAAAATAGGGCTGGTGGTGTAGAGCAGAGGTAACGATCTACAGTCCCCAGTATCACACAATTGCGCACATGACACACACACAATATGCCAAACACTTGCCCAAAGAAAGCTGAGGTAGTTATATTAACATTAGATGACACAGTCTTTAACTCTATTTAAAAACAGAGTTACAACCTGAAGAAAAAAAAGATTCAGTCTATCTAGAAGGTTAGGACTGGGGTCCATGGTAGAACACTTGCCTAGCATGTTCAAAACCCTGAGTTTGATCCCCAGCATTGCAAACAAAACAAAAGAAAAACAATTCTAAGCTCATTTGAAAAAAAAAAAAATGACCTCAAAAGATACCCTCAGCATATTTCAGTGAATTAGTATCATATAGACTGTATCCTCTGAGCACAATACAATTAAGTTATTCTAATTAAAGAAGACAACCAGCCAGGTGTGATGGCACACGCTTGTAATCCCAGCATTTGGGAGGCTGAGACCAGAGGATCTAGGTTTGTGGCCAGCCTCAGCTACCTAGTGAGGCCCTCCGCAACTTAGTGAGAACCTGTTTCAAAATAAAGAATAAAAAATCAGACTGGGGGTGTAGCTTGGAGGTAGAATGCCCCTGAGTTCAATCCCCAGTACTGCAAAAAAAAAAAAAAAAAAAAAAAAGAAGACAACCTATAAAACTACAACTACATGTGCTTAAAACTTTAAATCATAATATTTCCAAATTAGTCGCTCATGGGTCAAAAAATCATAATAAAAATTAAGTAATACACAAAAACACAATGATACTCAACAAAGGTTAATGTACGAAGTGAAAGAGGCATTTGAAGAAAATTTATTGTCTAAAATGCTAGTTTTCACAAAGAATAAAGACTCAAAATTAATAAGCTAAGCATAAAAAACAGCATAAACTAAAAAAAAAGAGGGATGGAAACAACAGTAGAAATTAATGAAATGAAGAGATAGTAAAACAAAGCTAAAAATAGACAAACATCCAGTGTTCTGGGGAAAAATAAGATAAAGATAGAACAAATAAACTATATTTGCTATAAAAGAGAAATACAACTAGGATGCTGTGGAGATTAAACATATAACAGGAGGATACTAAGAAGAATTATAGAGACAAAGATTCTATGATTTATTTTGAAAAAGAAAAAACTCTCCTAGTCATCAGAATCCTAGATTAATGCATTAATCCTTGTCACCATGGGATTAATATAAAAGTTGTTCTCTCATTTCTTCTACCAAATATATCATTACTTTTCCTCATATAATCCTTCTTCTATATGAAAACAACCTAGTGTGTGTGTGTGTGTGTGTGTGTATGTGTGTGTGTGTGTGTGTGTGTGTTTGTGTGTATGTGTGTAAAATTCTGGGAACTGAACCCAAGAATATTCTGCCTTTGAGCTATATACCCCAGCCCTATTTCATTTTTTTATTTTGAAACAGGGTCTCACTAAGTTGTAGAGGGCCTCACTAAGTTGCTGAGGGCTGGTCACAAACCTGTGATCCCAGCTCAGCCTTCTTCTCTTTAAACAGGGTTCCAATAAGTTCCTGAGGGTCTCACTACATTGCTGAGGTTGGCCTCAAACCTTAGATCCTACTGTCTCAGTCTTCCAAGAAATGGAATTACAGATATGCACCACCACACCCAGCTAAAACAACTCTATTTTAAAATCCTGATAGTATAAAGCTGCTGGTAATATTGAGAAAAGCAACAAAGTTCTTCCCTCTTTCTAGTCTTAATTAGGACTGTCAAAACTATATCATTCTCTCAAAACAGCCCTTCCTCCAAAGAGCTTTCATCCATTCACTGAGATAGTTACTGGACACTCTGTTCAGTTATATGATAGGACTTAGGGATAGGCTTCATTCAATGAAGAAAGTATCTCAGGTACAAGAAACAACAGGTTCAAAGGCTCAAAGGTGTAAGAGAGAGTAGCACATTCAGAAACCTTGTAGAGGCTCTGAATAGCTGCCATGGAAAGAGGCACAGAAAACACCATAAGGCAATGTGGACTTTAAGCCAAAAACAGGCCCTTCTTTACAAATGTTTATAAAATGTAGGAGATCTGTACTAGGCCCAAACTTTGGGAATGAAGAGATGTGGCCCCAAATTTGGGCTTGCCTTGCAACTTGGCTATTTCAATATACCAAATGGGGGACAGAAATGATGTAGTAACATAATAGTCCAGAGCAAAGAGAAACCTGGGTTTCTGTCTCAACTATGAAAATTGAGATAATATATAAATAAGAGCCTAGCAAAAGCTTGTCACATCATAAAAACCTCAGTAAGTGTTGGAAAAAATAGCATCCTCTTTTGACTCTCTCCTTAGCCTTTGAATAAAATGCTAAACGACTGGAAAGAGCTGGGAAGAGAAACTCAGCCAGGTAAGGCAAATACTGGGATTTGGCAAAACAAAAGCTGAGCAAAGAAACCACTGCCCTTCAATTTCATAAATCAAACTCAACAAATTATGCCCACATTTTCCAATTAAATCTATTTCATTAGCCTAAAAACATTTTGATAACATGCTAGTTAGTATGCAATAAACACCTTACTTTCTAGGCCAAGAAAAAGTTTATTATAGAAATTTTAAACCAATTAAAAATATACATGCATATTTAAAAACACTTTATTCAATAATTTCTTAGCCTCCTGAGATATCAAAACCAGGAAACGTCACCTATTTCCTCTGCGGTTTCTCATATAAAAATTAAATTTGCCGGGCGTGGTGGCACACACTCGTAATCCCAGCATTTGGGAGGCTGAGACCAGAGGATCTGGGTTTGCGGCCAGCCTCAGCTACCTAGTGAGGCACTCTGCAACTTACTGAAACCGTTTCAAAATAAAGAATAAAAAATAGGACTGGGTGTATAGCTCAGAGATATAATGCCCCTGAGTTCAATCCCCAGTACCACAAAAAAAAATTAAATTTATATTAAAAATTAAAAAGGCAGACTATTTGGCTTATTACTTGGTTAATATAAAGATTATATTTTAAAGAGATAATATGTACATGTTTTATGAGTTTGACTTCTCTAATGAAATTAAGTATAGGACAGGAGTTTTGCAGAATTAGATAATAAAAATCCAACTTTTCTTTCTTATTACATGATAAACATGATTTACTTTCAATTCGTTATAGTTAGACAAAATACATTAGTTGTGTACTTATTTACCTAATTTTCTAAAAAGTACTTAAGGATTTTAACTTGAAATATTAATTTTTATTATTTAAAGTGTAAGATATGCTCCTGCTGTTTTGCGCATATTCAAAAATAATTCATGTTATTACACAGAATATTTGAAATACTTTGCTTTATTTTTTAATACTAAATTAAGAAAACATATTCAACTTGTTTTCAAATACCATACATTAACTTTTATTAAGCACTATCATAGAAAAATATTTTTAATTTATATTTATTATAAATATTAACGCATATTAACTGTACAAATTAATGGATCTCACTATGACATTCTCATGCATGCATACAGCAAGATTTCTTCTGAAAGAAATATATATATATACGTATATATTTTTCAAAGGCTAGAAATTGTTTGAGATTTTACTTTTTGTGTGGGTATGTGTGTGGTACTGAGGATTGAACCCAAGGTTGTTCTACTTATGAGCTATACTCCCAGGCCTTTTTATGCTTTACATATATATATGTATATATATGTATATATATATATATATATATATATATATATATATATATATATAATTTATTTATTCTGTGTGTGTGTGTGTGTGTGAGTGATTGGAACCCAGAGACATTTTACCTCCAAGCTACATCCCCAGCCCTTTTTGTTTTTTATTCTTTATTTCAAAACAGGGTCTTACTAAGTTGTGGAGGGCCTCACAAGTTGCTGAGGCTGGCCACGAATCTGCAATCCTCCTGTCTCAGCCTTCCAAGTACTGGAATTACAAGTATGTGCCAACACACCCGGATGAAAGAAATATTTAACATCTAATGGTACTCTTGATTTTATAAAAGAGTATAAATACACAAATGTTTACAAACATAAGATTCAAAAATTATTTTTTTTCAAAGGCTAGAAATTCTTTGATGATTTTACTTTGTGTGTGTGTATCTGTGTGGTACTGAGGATAAGGTTGTTCTACTTATGAGCTATACACCCCCAGGCCTTTTAATGTTTTGAAACAGGGTCTTAGTAAGTTACCAAGCTGGCCTTGAACATATATAATCCTCAGTCTCAACCTTCCCAGTAACTGAGATTACAGGCATATGCTGTCTTGTCTAGCCAATTTTATAACCTTTAAAACGCTGTTTTCCTTAAGAAAATGACTTTATATCTTAAAAATAGACTGGTAGAATTGAAAAACTATCTGATTTCAAATACTAAAATTGAAAACATTTTATTAAAGAGAGCTTTGGTTTAGAGCACTAAATTTTCACAGCACAAGAAACATTTACAGAGTTATTAACAAATTCTAATAGAATAATATTTTACTAGGGAACTAATCATGGGAAAATAACTGTGATGGAGGAACAGGTCATTAAACAAACAAGGTTGGCCTTAAAATATAATATAAATATAATATAAAATATAATATAATATATAATATAATATAATAAAAATATAATATAAATATCTTGTAATAAAAAAGCCTTATATTATTGTTTCATTTCCTAATTAATTTTTTCCTAGAAATGTTTGCTCTCATAAATAGGAATCAAAGTTTTTTTTGTCTCAAATTCTCATACTTTTAAAAGCTTTTTGAACTTTGCTCTCTTTCCTTTTAGCTTTTAAAACCTTTTACCAATTGAAGTCAGGAAAGAGGGTGAATCAAGATGCCCATAACTTCCTTACCCTTAACACAAAAAGCTGCTTTATTGGGTAAAATGTAGGAGTTATAATTGTAATTGCTTTGCCCTTCCGAAACTCCTCTCCCATACCATTTGAACCATTCAGCAGGTGGTGTGGGAGGATAAACTAAAGTCTGCAATAGTTGGTCAATAATGTAATCATAAGGAACCAAAGAAGACTTTAAGTGTATAACAGGAAACATAGCTTTAATGTTTTCCTTTTTAAATTGATTTAGTCTGGGTCAGGCCTTTTGTATGTTTACATAAGGAATAGCTCATGTTGAAGCATTTACTGCTCACTGCTGAATAGGCATATCTTGGGAATTCACTGTAAAGAAGTAAAATTCATTCACTTATAGCTCAATTGAGATCTACAAAATGTTAAACAAGCCAGAAAATAGGAATGTAAAGAGAAATAAAACTTTTGTGTTTTGATTAAATTAAATGTCTAAGCATTTATCACCAAGTCTCCTTAAGTGACAATAATTCTGAAAAATAAATAGGGCAGGGGATAAAATGGTTGACCGTCAGGCTGAAACTAATGTGGAATTCCACAACCAGTGACCGTGCAAGAATCTCATCTTCAGATTGCCAATGAAACACCTTAGAATCCTGTTAAAAATGGTACATTCTGGAATTCTGATTCAGCAGGTCTGGACTAGGGATCAGAAATATGTCCTCTTTCTTCTTTTTATCTAAACTAGCATCCCTATTGATTCTAAAACTACATTCTGATTACCTGGAGCACCACATCTCTTTGACTCGGAACACTTTATCTCTGTTAACTGAACTGAGATGAGCAGCGCAAAGGATCATCAGTATAATTTAAGGCTATTCCTTTTATAAACATAGAAATTCACACTTGTTCAGTCTCTTTCACTAAGCTATTTAGAGGAAGCATCTCTTTTTCAAGGGTAGAGCCTGTTAATTCACTCCACCCTTGAAGGCTGGGTTGTATCCTTTTTTCTTACCCCAATGTACACAACGCTTAGTGCAGGGTTTGACCTGGTAGGCTTTTTTTTTTTTTGGTGGTGGTACTGGGGATTGAATCCAGGGGAATTCTTCCTGGGTTTGAGTCCAAACTGGTAGGCTTTTAACTCATGGATGTTTAGAGAAAAACAAGTCTTCTTTACTCTTTTCACTCCTAGAAGGGGTTTTACTCCATCACCTTTTCTTTTTCTCTCCTGTATCTTTTTTTCTTCTGACTAAAAACATGCTCAAGTTATTCTCTTTATAAAAGAGAAACACAGATATTCTTTCTAAGACCATGCTTTCCCCTCCAGGTACTATTATCCTTTCTCATATTCACTGTCGCTAGAATCTTATATGTTTCAGTATTTCCACTTACTCACCATACATTTAATCTCTATCCAGAATCAATCAGGTATCAATTCATACTTTCCTGGAAAAGCTCCCCAACCTGTTTTCTAATTAGTAGACCCAATGGGCAATTTTCAGTCATAAACTCAGCAGACTTTTCTGGGCATATGACAATTCAAAATGGCAGCACAGTATACTGCTGAAGAGCACTGACTGAAAATTTATCCTTCTTGGTCCTTAATCTTAGCTCTGCCACCTCCCCCTGGATGTCCTTAGGCAAAATAAAGTTGTGGTGCTTCATTTTACTCACCTGCAAATTAGATTGTTAGGGAGTTAAATGAACTGATGCAGGCAGAGCAGTATCTGACACAGAGTAAGCGATTACTACATATATTAGGAGCTATTCTTTTCATGACCTTGCTCATTCTTAAAATCATTATGTAAGAAAATGGTTTCCCTATGTCTGTATGCTGCTAAATGAATACTAAACATTTATCATGTTACTAGAGGAGCGATATCTCCAGAAGAGGGTAGGGAGGAGTTCCCAGAGATAGGAAGGAACTTGACTCAAGATCCGTAGATTCTTTGACATAAAGTCACGGAAAAGCATTTCAGCACTTGTCAGTACAGGCACACAAGTTTATTTAGGAAAGTAATGAATACACATCCAAGGGAGAATGCGGGCCATCTATCTCAAGAGTTAGAGAATCATTTTTGAGGTTCCTGGCTCCTCTTTTTAAAAAAACTTGGCAAAGGATGGGTATAGGAAGATCTGTAGAGATGACAACAGTGTAGAGATCTCAAGACAGTACAAAACATTTAACATCCATCAGAAAAAAAGGCAGTATGGTGGTCTGGTAATTATTAAGATTATAAGAGATGACAATGCAGTAGTCTCCATTATCTTGATCAATAGATAAAGCTGGAAACTACCCTAAATTATAGGTTTCTCAAAATACTGTATCTCTGCTTTATCTATTTGTTGGTGGGATAATTAACAGTGCACAAGGTAATTATCTTAAGTGACTAAATTTAGAGTTAACTTTTAAGATTTAATGTGGGAGAACAAACCTGAAACAAAGACTAACTCAGGGAGCAATAGACTTGCAAAAGTATGTGCAACTTCAGAATTAAAACTTTATTTCCTTGTCCTTCTTTATGTTTCCTTTCTACTTATTTTGACTGGCTGATTTTTTTTTTTTTTTTTTTTTTGTGGTAAGAAGGATTAAACTCAGGGGCATTTGACCTTTGAACTATGACCCCAGACCTTTTTATTTTTTATTTTGAAACAGGGTTACCCTAAGTTAACACAAGCTATCCTCGACCTGCAATCCTCCGGTATTAGCCTCTCAAGTACTGGGATTACAAGTGTGTGCCACTATCTCTACTATGTATTTTTAATTTCTTCTATCTTACCCAACCACACATTGTATGTGTATGTATGTATATATGTATTGTGGTACTGGGGATTAAACCTAGGGATAGTCTCCCTATGAGCTACAGCCCCAGACCTCAGTTTCAGAGGATCTCACTAAGTTGCTGAGGCTGGCTGTAAACCTATGATCCCCTTGTCTCAGCCTCTCAAGTACTGGGATTACAGGTGTGCGCCACCATGCCCAGCTACACATTTTACATACTTTTTTTTCCCCCCCCAGAACTGGGAATTGAACCCAGGGCATTCTATATCTGAGCTACACAGCCCCAGCCCTATTTTTTATTCTTTATTTTGAAGCAGGGTCTCATTAAGTTGTGGAGGGCCTCACTAAGTAGCTAAGGCTGACAGTGAACCCGGATTCTCCGGTCTCAGCCTCCCAAGTACTAGGATTACAAGCATGTGCCACCATGCCTGGCCACATTTTACATTCTTTAAAAAAAAAAAAAAAGCATATAAAAAGAAAGGAGCAAAGGTAGAGTATTTTTCCAATATTTAACTAATAAGTAAATTAATTAACTAATAACTAAATTATTAGATAATTTTTCCAATTATTAACTAATTTTTGGAGAAGTGGTTTTCTAAAATTAATTTTAATTAGTATAAACTTCTAAGAGAAGCAACAATTCTACACAAACAAAAGGGTTTGTGATGGGGCGATAATAAAACTCAGTTTTTCAGCTATACAAATATTAAATGATTTATATGCATAAATATACATTAGTATAAAGTATGATGACATGATAGAAATATTTACCAACTATTTTCTTTTAACAGACACAAACTTGAACTAATTTCTTACTCACTAATGTTATAAATGGATTATATTGGCCCAATTATTTAAGAAGATATGGGATATGTAATATATGATAAATGTGAAAAGTATACCAACCTACACCAAACGATTTTCATCTCATTAGGAATATTCCTTAATGAAATACACTAATTGGCCAGGCACAGTGGCACACACCTGTAATGTCAGTACTTGGGAGGCTGAGACAGAAAGATGACAGGTTTGAGGCCAGTGTGTCTCATTAGAGATAGCCTTACTAGGGATAGTCAGATCCTGTTTCAAAATGAAAAATAGGGCTGTGGGTGTGGCTCAGAGGTAGAACATCCCTGGGTTTTTCCCCAGCACCCCACTCCAAGGCATTAACTCACTATTACTACACTTAAAAATATGTTTATGCAAAGAACCTATTTGTAATCTCAGAATATACACATTAACATACTAGAATATAGAGAAATGGAAGTGCTATTTCATTTTGTAATACAATTATGATGTTAATCTTCAACAAAATTGATTATCTGTCAGTTTTTGAGAACTAAAAAAAAAAAAAAAAATAGAAATTGTTAGAGTAGAGCAACATCAAGCCAAATCAAGCCAAACCAGTCACCAAGATACTCATGAAAAAGCAGCATCAATATTATGGAACTTGATGCTATAAAGATTTATATATGATATAATGGAAAACATAACAAAATGGATTTAAATCCAGATCCAAACAATATCTATATGATATTTGTAGTAACATGACAGAGGATACATATGGGGCAATTAAATGTTTTTTAATCATTAATTTTAATAAATTCATATAAATAGAGTATCAAAATTTCAAGTGATAAAGTTGGTACGTATAGCTAATATGATGAATTAGAGAATTGTAATTCCATAATATTTTCAAAAAAGAGTTAATCAAGCTGAGTATGGTGGTGGATTCCTGTAATCATAGTACTTGGGAGGCCAAGACAGGAGGGGCTCAGGTTTTAGGTATGAGGCCAGCCTCAGCCACTTAGCGAGACCCTCAGCAACTTAGTGAGACCCTGTCTCAAAATAAATAAATAAATAAGAAGGGCTGGGAGTATAGAACAGAGGTAGAATGCTGTTGTGTTAATCCCCTGGACCAATTCTTCTCCCCCAAACAAAGAAACAAGAAAATAGCTAATCAAAATTAATAAGATGGAATTTAACAGTAACAAATACAAAATTATATTATAGAGTTCAATTAACCAACATACAGGATGTGGAAGAGATGGCTTAAAAATACTTTTTATTAAAACAACAATGACAAAAGGCACCTAGGAGAGTTAGGCTGGCTTATGGAAAAGAAAAAAAGTATTCAAAGATTTGTGAAATGTGATTCTAGTCTTTTAATTTTTAAACACCATAATAAACACCACAGACAAACTAGAAGTTTCACAAGATTAGGCAATCTCTTCCTTAATGCTCTAGTGGCATAATTCTTAAATGCTATTTTCATTAATATTCAAACATTAAATTTGAAAATCAGCATATTTTATTTGTATAGCTTCAACTCAAGTAATAATTTATATAATACTTCATTGAAAACATGGAATCAGAGATTTTTGAGAACATAGGAATGATATGTTTCAGGTGTGTTTACATAAAATTCTCACAGATTACTAAAATGTTCAAGAACTTGGCATAAAAGTGAACTTTATATGTACTAGAAGTCAGAATGGTCTTACATAGCAGTGAACTTTACTGTAGTTCCCTGCATGGATGATTTTGAAAGGCCAACTGTAAATTTAGGTTCATTTTCTTTAGGTTTCTAAAGAAATAAAATAAGCTCATCAAATTTACATGTCCTTATTGAGATACTCAGACTCCTACTTGCTTGAATGTTTTTATAGCAAATCTTTAGCACACTCCTGTGTCTTAGGACTCGCCTATAAAATCTATCATGGGTGAAAATTAACTTTTATTTCACAAACATCAATCACTAGGACTTTATCCCAAATGTGTTAGCATTCTTTCTCATTCAGATATTTTCTTCCTATATTTGTTCAACTTATTACAATTCATTACATTCAAAATAACTAATTTTGGGCATTCGCAGATTCCCTATTTACTTCCAAATCCAGGCTGAGCTATACTATTTGAAATTTTCTGTCATATTCTCCTAGTGTTTTTAATATTCTCTCATTCTTACCCATTGTGTCCTATTGCTAAAATTATGCTTATATAAAAGACATCTTTTCAGAGATTACAACTTAAGTCAGGATCCAGAATTTTCTCTTTTATTAATAATCTAAAGATGGTTAGTAAGAATAGTGGTCTCTGAACTCACTAAGTCATTAAAAATTAAGTTTTTTGTTTGTTTTTGGTGCTGGGGACTGAACCCAGGGGCATTCTACTTCCAAACTGCACCTCTAACCATATTTATTTTGAAACAGGGTCTTGCTAAATTACTGAGGGTGGCCTTAAGTTGTTCAGGCTGGCCTTGAACTTGTGATCTTTCTGTCTCAGCCTACCAAATACTGGAATTACAGGTGTGCACCACTGCATCTGGCTGAAAAATGAAGTTTTAGCTGGGCATGGTGGCCTACACTTGTAATCCTAGTACTTGGGAGGCTGAGACAGGAGGATCACAGATTCAAAGCCAGCCTCAGCAATTTAGTGAGGCCCTCTGAAACTTAGTGAGATCCTGTTTCAAAATAAAAAAATAAACTTTATCTTAATGTTATTAGAATATTATAGTAATATATGCATATCCATGTTTATAGTAACAGAATTCATAATAGCCAAATTATGGAACCAACCTCGGTGTCCATCAACAGATAAATGGATTACAAAATTATGGGATATACACCCAATGGAATTCTATTTAGCAATAAAGAAGAATAAAATAATGTCATTTGCAGGAAACTGGATACACTCGGAGAACATTATGTTAAGTGAGGTTAGCCAGTCACAGAAAGTGAAGGGTCATATGTTTTCTCTCATATGCAAAAGCTAGGGAGTAATCTGGAGACCAGAGGGACTTCAGACAATGGAGGAGAAACCCCAGTGGAGCCAGGGAGGTGGTCTAGGGGAAGGAAGGGGGAGGGAGGATCAATGAAGGAATCACTTCTATTGACATTAAGTACATATGTGAGAATACTAATGTCAATCTCAATATTATATATGGGAAAAGGGAGAGTGGGGAGGGAGCCAAGGGAAAGCTCGTCGAGTGCTGTGTGCAAGTATGTCACTATCATTGTGAACTAAATTATGATGTGAGACTATAATGCACCAATAAAAGTATTTTAAAAATAAGAAATAGGGCTGGGGGTAAAGCTTGGACATAGCATGCCCCTGAGTTCAATCCCTAGTACCACAAAAAAGCAAAAACAAAACAAAGAAAAAAAGTTTTAAAAGAATATTGAATAACAGAGAAAGTAATATTCATAGTATATAACTAAAAAGAAAATATAGGTTCTTCTTAATTCTCTAAATAATTTTTACTTTAAAAAAATCTTACAAGTGTTTACAAAAAGAAAATCGCAATAAAATTAACTGAACTGTATGTAAACTAATTCTAGGTCCAAATTGCTTAGGAAATATTTAATAAAATATTTAAAAAAGATATCTCTCTTTATCTCTTACCAATTTCACTTCTATTCATATGCCTGAATTTATATCATTTAAATTTGTTTCTCTTTAATTACATTCTTTAATTCCACATCATTCTGGTTCTATTACCAAACTATCAAGGGCTTTGTAATGCAAAATATAGACATACATGCAAATGATAATAATATGAATAACATTTTACATTGGCTTACAATTTAATTGTTTACAAAATGCTTATAATAACATTAGGTAAGTCACCATCCACGTGTGCCACTGTATAAATGCTGATGCTTTAGGGAGGGAGATGGGAAACAGCACAGGCCAAATTGGAAGCCAGCCTCCAACTACAAATTCATTTCCCTCTTATTGCCTACCTTCTATATATAACAATAAGAGAACTAGCTTTCAAAATAAAAGATATGTGTATTTGTGTGATATGTAGTTGGTTGAAAAACTGTGAGACTTTAAGCAAAAGCACGCAAAATGAAATTTATGAAGTGAAAAATCAATTTAAAAACTTTACCTGTTAAAGAGATGCTACTAAAAAGATTTCCAGTTTAGGTAGTGATGAATTTTAAACCTCATTTCATTTTGCTAACCCAGTAAAATAAGCCTTAAAAAGGTATCTGTTGACAGAAATGATGATGCCCTTTATCTAGGGTGCCAAAAAGAAGAAACAGAAAATACTTCTAATAATACTTAGTTCTAGGTACCTCTTCTATCACCAATTTTCTAACTGTATTTATTCATTGTATAAATTTCATTTGATTATGTCAATATTTCCTTTGGCAAACACTGAAACTATCTGCTATTCATATTTTATGTGTATTAATAAAACCATTTATATTAAAATTATGCATTATTCTATTCAACATTAACATGTTTTGAGTTATACATGTTATACACATGTATAATCAGATGCTGAAATATAATGCAAAAGAATGAGTAAAAAAATCATTGATCCTGTTTTTTTTAAAGATCAGTTGAAAGCTAGGAGGTAAGCTCAGTGGTAGTATGTCTGGCATGTGCAAAGCCCTGGGTTCCATCTCCAGTGCTAAAAGCAAACAAGCAAACAAATCAATAAAAGTCAATGGAATGATTTACAATTTAATGGTGAAAAAACTCAGTTTATTTTTTGGCATGTATGTATGGCATTGGGGATCAAAATCAGGTAGTCACATGAGCAAGGCAAGTGCTCTACCCTGAGCTCCACACCAGCTCTCACTTTGTAAAGAAGTTATTTTCAGTTTGTCTATATTATGTCTGAAAAAAGACAACTCATTTTTGTAGAGCCATTTTGGTGGCTAGTGAAGGTCTACAATCATATTCAAATTTGTGTATTAATGATATACACTGCACCAGCACAAAAAGGAAGATAAACAACTGGACACTCCTATGAAGTATAAACTCTCATGATGAAACTTGTTCCTCAAATAATCAAAATAACTCCAAAACACACACACACACACACACACACACAGAGAGAGAGAGAGAGAGAGAGAGAGAGAGAAAGTACTAGAGCACATATTCCTTTAGAATCACCACTGTCAAATAGTCAACACTGAATGACTGATGGGTGAGCTAATGATATCATACTAAAAATAAAATGTAAAAGAATTCTAAAACAAATAGGGTCATAGAAAATATGAGTATGAAAGATTATAGGATTTATTTTTACATTTTTTAAGCTGAGTAAATATAAATGAAACCCTACAAGTTTAAAATAATGTTTAAAACCTTAAAGGTGTAATAGATATAAAACTACCATTGTCTTTCTAATTTTTAAAACTGCAATCACAGAATTCAAGTTAGTGTTTAAAGAACTAGGAAATAAGCATAATTAAAAAAAAAAAAACTTCTCACAGATGCATCATCACAGACAACTACCTTCTGACAATTTGGTGTACAACCATGGCTATTTTCCATTCACACAGAAAAATGTAAATAGATGAAGTCATATTACATGTGTAGTTTTCAAAACCCTTTTATTCGCTTACCAAATACCCATATTCTATTTCACTCCAAAAAACAGTACATATGGCTAATGAACATCAATATCGCTTAGAATTTTACTGTACTGATATTCCATTATTATATTAACCAATCGTCGATAGCTGACCATTTAGAATGTTATCAAATCTGTCATTATATGTAATGAACTATTGCTGCTCATTTGTGCTCTAAAGAAACCCAGCCTAGCAGGGTGTGGTGATGCAGGATTGTAATTTCAGTACTTGGGGGCTGAGACAGGAGGACTACAGGTTCACAGCCAGTCAGCTACTTAGTGAGGACCTCTGACCCTGTTTCAAAAATAAAGTATGAGCCGGGCGTGGTGGCGCACGCTTGTAATCCCAGCATTCGGAAGGCTGAGACCCGAGGATCCGGGTTTGTGGCCAGCCTCAGCTACCTAGTGAGGCACTCCGTAACTTAGTGAGACTCGGTTTCAAAATAAAGAATAAAAAATAGGGCTGGGGGTGTAGCTCGGAGGTAGAATGCCCCTGAGTTCAATCCCCAGTACCGCAAAAAAAAAAAAAAAATTATAATAAAAAAAAAAAAATAGAGCAGGGGTGTAGCTCAGAGGTTGAACGGCCCTGGGTTCAATCCCCAGTACTGCAAAATTAAATAAACAAATAAATAAGCAAATAAAATAAAGAAACAAAGTCTAACCTGTAGCAGTTTAGCAATTTATTGCTTGTGAATATGTGATCTGTGAATAATAAAGACCATGTGGAATTGCCACCCTTTGTTTGACTTAAGGTATATAATGGAGCTAATAGCGATTTTGTCGATGCTTATTGAGTCTATAATTCATACACTCAGGAAATCTACACTGGAAAGCTAGTTTCCATCATGAACTTGTATCTGCATAGCAGACTATGGGGGAAAAAATTCTGTTTTAAAAATCAGGTCTAGGCCGGGCGTGGTGGCGCACGCTTGTAATCCCAGCATTTGGGAGGCTGAGACCGGAGGATCCGGGTTCGAGGCCAGCCTCAGCTACATAGTGAGGCACTCCGCAACTTAGTGAGACTCAGTTTCAAAATAAAGAATAAAAAAAAAATAGGGCTGGGGGTATAGCTCAGAGGTAGAACGCCCCTGAGTTCAATCCCCAGTACCGCAAAAAAAAAAAAAAAAAAAATCAGGTCTACAAGGTGAAATGAGGAAACCCAAAGAGTATGTGTACAGTAATGTTAATATTGGCAGTCATGAACACTAAATCATCTCTTTCCTGAGAACTATAGTCACTAAGATGATTACCCAATTATGAGAAATAAATATTTTAATGAACATGAGAGGTAGTTATTTAAAAGAAAACAGTATCCTTAATTACAATAATGCTGCTAGGTATAGTTAATGACCCTATACATTAAGGAAGGTAGAATTTTAATGACCTGGACCACACCAGGGTCACAATTGGTAGCAGAACATTGATCATCATATAAAAGCCACCAAACACATGAAAGGAATTACCGTACATCACACATCAAACACTTTGGCCTGGTGCTTCCTTCCTCTAATTCTACTAGCAGGAAATGTTCTACATATCCTTTGAGGTGACCAGACACATTTAAAAGTTGCCCCTCATTAAAAAAGCTTTCATATATGCATTTTTCTCTAAAAAGAGAACAACTTCTGCTGAGCACTACTATACCACATTTCCATTTGCAGCACAGAAGTGGAGCCCCAAGGATGAGGTATTGTAACTGCATAATGTCATTTCTTCTTCGAAGGGTTAAAAAAGTATAGAGATGAATTTGGAAAAATATGTTTTCACAACATATATGATAAAATATCAGTAAAATTCACCAATGTTATAGATTCAGCTAATTTATTACAAATATAAATGAAGCTAAATATTATTATATATTAAATATGATTTTATATATCATCTTTATACTTAAATATACTTATGGCACTAGAATAAATTTTTAAAAATCTCTTTCACCCTTGACTATAAGTTGGACACTGTAAGATGATTCTGCTGCACTATTCAAAAACAGGCTGCTACATTTTTGAGGATATATTTTCAAATAAAATAAATAAAACCTGTTAGCAAAAAAGAGACATTCAGATGGAAGGATAACTTTCCCAGGAGGAATACCTGTTGTGATATGAGCTATAATAAAAAGATTGGAACATTCTTGATTTTATTGTTTAATCTTACAATTTAAATACATTAATAGCATAATTTGATAGCTTATCAGAGTGATAGGATATCAAATGAATAATCTTCTATATATTTAATTAATATCTGTTCTGTCACCAAACTGCACAAATGATGCTGTGATTTTGTAATCCCACAAGTGTTGTCATTGTTGTTATTATTATTATTATTATTATTATTATTATTATTATTATTGCTAGTTTTGGGAAAATTTTTCAAGTTTAGTGGTACTATACCTCAGTTTTATCAGGTGTTGTTTAAAATCACCTGGAAATACTGAGGTTGTGTTTCACTGAACATAAGCTTCGTGATTTTATTCAGAATGTAAATAACTGGGAATGCATTCAATGTAAAGGTATGCTGTCCACAGTGTGTCTGAGAATCACAGTTACTGAGCCGGGCGTGGTGGCGCACGCTTGTAATCCCAGCATTCAGGAGGCTGAGACTGGAGGATCCTGGTTCGCGGCCAGCCTCAGCTACCTAGTGAGGCACTCCAAAACTTAGTGAAATTCGGTTTCAAAATAAAGAATAAAAAATAGGGCTGAGGGTATAGCTCAGAGGTAGAATGCCCCTGAGTTCAATCCCCAGTACCGCAAAAAAAAAAAAAAAAAAAAGAATCACAGTTACATTTTCATCACTTTTGCCAATGTGGAATGCTTTTCTGCTATCTGTTTTTGCTTAAAGTTCAATGTTAGAAATGATGGGCAGGAAAAGTGTTTCAGATTATGGAACTCTGTCTTCAATACAGATAATGTGAGGTCTCTAAAAGAAGATACATATTTGTAGTACATGAAGTGGGCAAAATGGTAATGCTTATTCTATGATAGTAACCTCAGTGGACACAGCATAAAATATGAGATAGAGAAGAGTGTATAATTTAGAGCTATTGTTTAAATTGGTGCTTTAGAGAATAATTATTTATTTGCTTTCATGCAAAAATTACAAGCATTTTATTTTTTTATGTTTTTGTTTTAGGTACTGGGGATCAAACCTAAGGACACTGTACCCCCAAGGTACACCTCCAGTCCTGTTTTATTTTTTATTTTGAAAAAAATCTTGCTAAAATGCTGAGGCTGGTCTCAAACCTGTAATCCTCTTGTCTCAGTCTTCCAGGTACTGAGATTACAGGTTCAGGCTACCTCACCCAGCCTACAAGGTGATTTTTTTGTAGCCACATTTTACCTCACTAGCTGGTTGGTATATAATGTATACAGGTAATTTATTATTAACCATACATTTTAAACAAATGCACAGATGCTAGCTTCAAACTTTTCTTTCTAATTCGCTTCTATACTGGTGGTGGAGATAGGACACCTTTGGATGAAAGTGGATACTAGTCAACAAAGGGAAATGTAGATTCTTTCTGACATTGGAACTACAAGGCCAAAACTGCATTTCACATTTACAAACTCCTTAAATTTGAAGTTTCACAAAGATGTTTTTAAAACCTATTTATTTATCTATCCACCCATCTTTCCTACTTAAATATTTTAGGATGAGTAAGTTATACTACATGAATGACTACAGGAATAAACAGGCACGTTACTATTTAGATATAGTATTCAATCACTGGTTAAGGTAAAAAATGTAATTATTACTTTACATCGAACATTTAAAGAGTAGCACAGTGTTTTACTTTTTAAAGAGTTGTCATATATGTTAGAGGTTATAGTGAACAACCATTATACTCCAGAGGCTCTGAAGATTTCAAAAATTATTTTCATTGTTAAAATATATTTTACAGATACATTATGCTTTCTCTTATTTGTTTTTACACCTAGAGAGATGTTCAGGTAGTAAATTCCCATGATAATGTTACTGCCTTAATGAAAGTGCAAAATCAGAAACTGATAGAATAAATTATTACCTATCCAGTATACTTAATATAAGCAAAACATACCTAAAAGAAGCATAAAATAGATTTTCCAATTTAAAAAACTGGTATGATCAGAACCCAAACATATTTTATTATTCTGTAGCTTCTTTCCAGTATGAATTTCTAGAGGAAAGTATAAAAATATCAATAAAAATGGTAAAATGCATTTTAAAAACATCTCACAATTTATGACAGTAGACTGTATAGTCATTTTCAACACTGCTATTGAGGTAGCTTTTGGCAGCAAACACAAACATATTCATGGAAACTTACATCCTGCTACAGGAAGCCACAAAAGACGCAGTTACTTTGGTGAGAGCCAAATGTAAATCCAAAGCCTTCAACTATATCAGTTGAAGAACACGACAAGGACTAAAACTCTGCCAACAGTATTTTCAAACAAAGCTTTTAGGCAAGTAATTCTAAATACGTATTATCCCAATCTCTCTGACTTGCTAAAAGGGGGTTATTTGAAACCAACACTAAGAATTATAGGATTAGGGTCACAAGTCACTAGATATAAAACATACCTTGCCAAAAACCAACACAATGGTTATTTTGAGAACATTTTTATATAAAGAGTATTAGGAAGAAATTAAAGGTTGGGAGAAGGGAGAAGAATATAGTTTTGTGGGAATTTGTAGAATTTAATCTTAACATTGTATCTGGAAACTACGGCATAGTGTTAAAGTAGATGATAAGTTAGATTTAAGGAGAAAATTTAAAAAACATATAGAGGGAAAATGTCATAACTTGAGCTACATTCATCAGGAATAATAATAAAAAAAAGGCTATTGTGGGGTTTTTTTGTTTTTTTTTTTTGTGGTACCGGGGATTAAACTCAGGGGTATTCTACCTCTGAGGTCCATCTCCAGCCCTACTTTTTATTCTTTATTTTGAAACAGGATCTCATTAGAGTTGAGGGGTAGGGAGGACACTAAGTATCTGAGGCTAGATGCGAACCTGCAATCCGCCTGTCTTGGTCTCCCAAGTACTGGGATTACAAGCATGTGCCATCATGCCTGGCTGGTTTTCCGATTTTTAAATAAAGACAATTTGTTGACATACACATGCATAATTGTTAGTGATGTTAAATTCATCTATGAAAGGATCTTAACCTCAATTATGAATTTCTTTTCTTTTCTTTTTTTTTTGGTTGGTATTGGGGATTGAACATAGGGGCAATTCTACATCTGAGCTGTACCAACAGCCCTTTTTCAAATTTTTTATTTTGAAATAGGATCTCACTAAACTGCTGAGGTTGGCCTCAGACTGTGATCCTTTTATTTCAGCCTCCTAAATACTGGGATTACAGGCATGAGCCACTTGCCTGGCTAAGGTCTAACTATTATATAACCTTGAACAAGCTAGTTGGTGCCCAATTTTTTGTAAACTATGATTTTACAAATCTCAGTAAACTGATTACATATCAAAGTCAATAAAAAATGAAGATTAATTTATAGTAGTTTATAAAAACTTCGGCTAAATCCGAAGAAATAGTAAAGTTTTCATTTAGAAAACATGTATTTTTTTAGTATTAAAAACTTAAGCTGTTGAAATGCTGATCAATGAAGTGAATTTTTCCAGTGAAAACTAAAAGCTGTTTCTCAACAGCTACATAAGAATAAAACATGTTTTCCCACTCTTCCTGTGACTAGGGTTTTAGAGCAGGCTTAAGACAGAAACAGAGGGTAACTACTATTGTAAAATTGTCCATAAAAAAGCAGTAAATGGACAAAAACTAAATTTTGTATACATTCCTGGAAGAATTCTACTATAACTAGTCTAATTTTAAGGGTGAAAAAGTGAATCAGCTACTTTGTAATTCTTAAAAGGTAAAATTCCATAGGTTAAACTGCCATAGGACAGGGTACACCTGTTGGAAGCCTCACTTATAAAAGATGTTTTTAAAAAGTTTGTCAAAATTACCATGATTTTCCATGTAATATGTCTAGGCATTTTTTAAGAGAATGTAATTCTCTAAGGAGAAAAACTGAAACCCAATACCAGATTCAAGTCTGTTAAGTACTGAATGAATTAAAAGGAATTAGCAAATGTTTGCAGAGGAGAAATGGTAGAAAAATCTAACAATTGACAATATTTTAAAAGAGCTATGGAATAAATTAGTCACAGATAAAATCCCAGAAGGGACATCAGAAGACCCACAAATATTTATGGAATGAACAAAAGCTATCTGCAGAAGTTCACATATGTCCAATTACAAGGATTCAGCCTTTCCTAAGGATGAAAAATTTAAAACTTCTAATTTAAAATACTACAAAAGAAAAAAAACTAGCTTTGAATATTTAAAAATTCTTCTAATGAGCAATTTTATACTCAGTTAGGATCCAAGTGAAGTTACTAGATACCTTCATTAACATTCATATTCAATTTCAATGTGATTTTGGCATATGAAAATATTTTATAATTGTGTTAAAGTATTAAAATCAGCATTTTCTTCAGTATAATTTATATGTTAATTTATGAGTGTGAATATCCAAGACCTATAAGAACAGAATTTATAATTTTGAGATAGAAAAGAATATTAAGCAACCAGCTAAGGAAAAAGAGAGATAATAATAAATCGCTTGCAAAACAAGAACCACAGTGATATTATTAATCAGATAAATATCCATTAATATTTATATCTGTCAGCTATTCATTTCAGAGTTCCTAAAAGACTGATGGTGACACTCAAAATCATTAACTAGGGACCTTTTTTGTGTGCATTCAATGTAGTAATAAGCACAGTTTGATGAAAATTCTCTATAAATGGTTGGTATGTTCACAAACCTTCAAGGAGCAAGGAACACAAACACTGGGATTTTAAGAGTGTTCACTATTAATTTACAGTTCTAAGGCTCATCTAAAGGTCCACCCCAGCTTAGTATATTTAAAATACCCCAAGTAAAATGCACTGAAAATGGCATTTTTTTCAATCTACCATTAAAAATAATGAAGTTAGGAAAAAAAAAAAAAAACTAGTATTGAAATTTAAAAAGGTAACAGAATGTGAAACTTCAAAAATACTATGTTTTGAGCTGGGCGTGGTGGCGCACGCTTGTAATCCCAGCATTCGGGAGGCTGAGACCAGAGGATCCAGGCTCAGGGCCAGCCTCAGCTACCTAGTGAGGCACTCCGCAACTTAGTGAGACTCGGTTTCAAAATAAAAAGAATAAAAAATAGGGCTGGGGGTGTAGCTCGGAGGTAGAATGCCCCTGGTTTCAATCCCCAGTACCGCAAAAAAAAAAAAATACTATGTTTTAAGCTTAATGTTACATACTAGTTATGTATAAGTACATTAACCTTAGGGCAATCTGTCTTAAAGAAACTCATATACAGACAGCAAGATTAGGTAAAGAGCACAGATAATGGGAACTGACAGTCAAGGGTCTGCCAGTTATTTTATGCATGACCCAGAATTAATTACTGAATGTCTAATGACTCAATACTTTATCTCTAAAATACAGATAATAGACATAATGTCGAACTTTTTACATTATTGTATGGATCAACTGAGATGTAAGCACAACACTGAAAGCCTGAAGCAGAACCTCTGCCATAGAGAAAGCACTCAATAGATGTCAACTGCTGCTACACACCACTGTTACTACGCTGTAACTAGGTCAGCCACTGCTGCAGATGTCCAAAGAAGTGGGACATTACTTGTAAGTAAAATGACTATGAAAGACTTCAAAAGGGGAACAGGATTTAAGTGAGACTAAATACTTTTTTTAAATTAAAAATAATGTGAAACACTTAATGCAAAAATATTTTAGAGTCTATCACCCTATCGATGTGAAAAGCGGAACTAGAAGAAAGTTATATTGCGAGTAGGAAGAAAATGTATATATACCACTAGAGTCACAGAAAGGAAAAAAATAAGCATTATTACGGTAAAAACAGTTAACTTAAATAAGTATATTATGTAAAGAAGCAAATAGTTATGATTTGAATTACAGGATGAGGTCAGATCAGGGATAAAGTTGCATGTTGAAGTAAAAGACAAGGATTTAGTGTTGTTAAAAACTGAGCACCATGACAGGTGTCAAGTAGAGAGGTGATGTCACAAGATGTTTCAGAGGGATACATTAAAGTCTAAACTCCTATATCATATGAATTCACACAGTAGTATTGAATTTTGAATCTCTTGGCATTTGCAAGTCAATAACACTTTAGTAAAAATAATTTCAACTTTCCATTAGTGCTGATATAATCGTTCCTCATGGACTTCTCTGTTAGCTATATCACCAAAGGAAACAACTCATGTTTACTTTTATATTTTATCACGTGAATGTTCTGAAGTCTGGGAAGTTTGAATCACAAAACATTAAATAGTTAAATATTAAGGGAATTTCTTTTATTTTTTTGTAATTCAGGACTGAATTCAGGGGCACACTACCTCCTAGCTTTATCCTAGTCCTTTTTATTTTGAAATAAGTTTCTGAGGGTCTTGCTAAATTGCTTAGGCTAGCCTTGAACCTGTTATCCTCCTGTCTCAGCCTCCCAAGTACTGAGATTACCTTCATGCACTACTAAGCCCTGCCTTATTGGAGCTTTTTAATAGTGGAGAATATTTTACTGACTCAAAACAAACGATGACACCAGAGGCTGAAAATAATATATTATCAAGTTAAAACAGAAATCAGTTGTAGATGCCTTTTAGAGAATGAGTCCATTATTTAACACACACAGATATACACGTGGTTGTATGTATGCACACAGAAAAATGGGCTAAAAGAGTATCAACCTAACACAAACAGTGGTTGTTGGGTAAGGAAGTGGTACCCATTCAGAATAAGCCCTGGAAAGGACAGGAACTACATTTTATATTGCACATATTTTGGTATTATTAAATAAAAAAGTATCATTACACTTTCATTAAAAATTATATGTATTAGTTACACAGGTTTATTAATAGATTAGTATAAAGATTGCTTTCAAAAAGGTATCATTCTACTTATGTATTTATAAATTTAAAAATGTCATTATTTTAACTTTTTTTTAAGCAAGTGTGATTTTATTGTGAGAGTAAAATAGATGAATACTTATTTATCTGTCCTTTTGCAGGTTTGTTCTAGAGATTGAGCCCAAGGACATACTCATGCTAAGCAAGTATTCTACCAGTAAGCTATACTTTAGCCCCATACTTTATTTTGAAAATTGAAAGACTCAATGATAATTCCATGATAAATGTGAAATAATATATATATATAAACTTATACTATATAATTTTTTTAAAAAGACCATTAAGATGTAAGTAAAGTCACTTATTTAACTTAAATATATCATGATTAGCTCATGTTAATGCTCCTCTGCCACCCACTACTTTATTTTTCATATTTTGTTGGTGTATTATAGTCTCACAGCATAATGCGGTTCATAGTGATGGTGACACACATCACACAGCACTTGGGGGGCTTTCCCCGGCTCCCTCCCTACTTCCTCTTCTCCATATTTGATACTGAGATTGTCAGTGGAAGTGTTTCCGTCATTAATACTCCCTTTTTCCCTCCGCCTTCCCCTAGACCACCTCCCTCATTCCCCTGGCGTTTCCCCTCCATTATCTAAGGTCCGTCTTGTATCCAGATTATTCCCTAGCTTCCACACATGAGAGAAAACATGACCCTTCACTTTCTGTGGCTGGCTAAGCAGCTACAATGGAATTCATCAAGACCTTGAGTTTACAAGCCTTCCCAGAGGGAGCCTGTGTGGCTATGAACCTCCACTACTTTTAAGAAGAAAAAAATGGCTGACCATGGTAGTGCATGCCTGTAATCCCAGGACTTAAAAAGCTGAGACAGGAGGATTGCAGATTCAAGACAAATCTTAGCAATTTAGTGGGACTCTCAGCAATCTAGCAAGATACTGTTTTAAAATAAAAAGTAAAAAAGGCTGGGGGTGTAGCTCAGAGGTAAAATGTCCTTGAGTTGAATCCCCAGTCATACACACACACCAAATAAAAAGGAAAAAAATTGGAGAATTATAGAAGTGTCTAACATTTTTGAAAACTGAAAATCTAAATGGGTCTTCAGGAATCAGTCTTTCCTCTTAAAATAACTTTTGGAATATGTAGGACAGAATGCAGTAAGATATTTAACAATAAAAATGAAGTCATAAAAAAAGTTTAGGGTACACATTCATAATTTCTAGGTTTGCTTATTTAATTACTCTATAAAGGTATGATGTAGAAGGTATAGATAAAAGATCCAATATTATTACATTGAATCAATCAGAGCTTCACAATATATTTTCATTGACTCACAATGATGTGTTTATGTTCTCAAGTTCCAAGAAGAGAGGAACCATTTGATCTAGTTGAAAATACGTATCTACTATTAGATGTGTCAAGTACAATGTAGGCATTCAATAAATGGCTGTTCAATAACTGAAAGAATTAATCAATGTATATTTAGTAAAGAAAGTAATACATGAATGAATACACTCATGTATGCACACAAAGGAATGGAATAAATGTCTTGAGGATCTCTATTGTTTTAATAACTGGTATACAACTATTTACTCTATTTCTCATATTAAAAACTAGCTTTAGAAAAACACAACAATGACAATAAAGTCAAACTATTTATAAATAATATTCAGGACTATAGACAATGAGGTTTTGAGAAAATACATAAGAAGCAGAAATAATATGAGCTCAGTGTAATTTTCTGATAGCAGTTACAGTATATAATGGCTCAAGGTTCTGACTTAACCTTTCATTAAATAATGAAATGTGTTTTCATTATTTAATAGAAACAACTGTAAGTACTAGAGTTAATGAGCTGTAAATAATGGGCCAGCATATTATATAATGTAGTTTCTAAAAATTTTATAAATTTTTTTATAACCACTTACTAAATTTTTAATATGCTTATGCTACCAACATATTTAAGCATTTTTTTTTTTTTTTTTTTTTGCGGTACTGGGGATTGAACTCAGGGGCATTCTACCTCCGAGCTACACCCCCAGCCCTATTTTTTTATTCTTTATTTTGAAACCAAGTCTCACTAAGTTGCGGAGTGTCTCACTAGGTAGCTGAGGCTGGCCTCGAACCCGGATCCTCCGGTCTCAGCCTCCCAAATGCTGGGATTACAAGCGTGCGCCACCACGCCCGGCTAAGCATTTTAATTATAATTGTTTATAACTTTTATTTTAACTTTTTTAAATCAAGTCTATGAAGGAACATTGTCAGCACAGGTAATTTTTCAAAATCTGCCATTATAACCTTTTATCTTTAACTGTTTCCTTCCTTCTCTTTCAGCTTGAAATGTGAACCTGAACAATTTCTCAGGAAAAGGGGTTGTGTAAGACAAAAAGAAAAACTATCAGGCTAGAGTGTCTTTGGAACTATGGCATAAGTGGAGAAATGGTGGAATGTGTCACAGAATAGGAGAATTTCAGACTGAAAGGAAATCTGGTTCAGGAGTTGGTGGATGTAAACTAGGTAGACTGGTAGATAGGAAGGCAAATACAGAAGATACAGAGTTAAAGGAAGAGCAAATGATTATATATACCTCACTAAGCATTGCTTGAGGATTAAATAAATGTTATATATGTTCTGTTGTTTTCTAGTGTATCATATGTTTTTTGAGAGTAATAAAGTACAAATTCACATAGGGTGTTAGTAGGTTAACAGAAATGTTTTATTATTTTACATTTCCTCAATCATAGATTCCCAAAGTAACAACTACAAACAACTAGAAATGTGTCAAAATTGTAATGTTAAAAAAGAATCCACAGAGAGCAACCTTGTTAGGGAGTATGAAAGCCAGAGAATGGAGGAAATTTTTCCTCATAAAATTTTCCACAATGTTTTAATTTTTAGCATTAAAATTTGTTAATATCAATTTAAATTGCACTTTTAAAAAAGTCCTGTAAGATTCACAGTGATTCCTTCATTTATGCACATATTACTTGCTGTGTTTCCATCTGCATCCCGCCCCACTATCCATCTCCTGCCTCCTCATTGGTAGTAATAACTTTATATATGAACATAACATTATTTGAAGTTTCCTTCTTCAAGATTCCGTTCCTCCCTCTTCTTCTTCCTCCCTAAATCCCCTTCCACTATTAGACTGGTGTCTCGCCTATTTTTTTTTTAAACAAAGGAAATATAAACAACTTAACTCATAATTAAGAAAATACAAATTAAAAGAATACTGAGATACTACATTTTCATCTATTGACAAAATTCCAGAAGTTTGACAATTTTGTTACAAGAGTATGGAGAAGCAGGTACCCAAACACAGAGTTGGTGTGAGTTCAGATTAGTATTATAATCCCCATGGAGAGAAATGTGGCATTAAATATAAAATTAAAAATGCATTTATCTTGCATCCAGTAATTTCACTTTCTGGAATTTATTATATATTATATATATAATATATAAATATATGATATATAAATATAATATCATATATATTATATATAATATAAATATATATATAATTTACTACATGTGCAAGGTTACTGATTATAGCATTGAATGTGCAAAAACATTTATCAATAGAAGCCTGGCTAAATAAACTATGGTAGATTCACTAGAAAAGAATTAGAAAGATGAACTCTCCTCATTTTTCTGAAGTCCCTTTCCTATTTTCTTTCTAGCTTCCATATAAGAGAAAACAAATGAACCTTGACCTTCTGAGATTGGCTGATCTCACTTAGCATAATAATCACTAGTTCCATCCATTTTCCTTCAGATGGCATAATTTTGTTCTTTGTGACTGAGTAAAATGCCATTGTGTGAATATACCCCATTTTCTTTATCCATTCATCTATTGATGGACACTTGGGTTGGTTCCATAATTTGGCTATTGTGAATTGTGCTGGGGAAACCTGGGTACATATGTATCACTATAGTATTCTGATTTTAATTCTTTTGGAAAGATATGAAGGAATGGTATAGCTAGGTCATATAGTGGTTCCAATTCTAGTCTTTTGAGGAACCTCCATGTTAATTTCTACAGTGGTTGTACTAATTTACAATCCCACCAATAATGTATAAGTTTTCCTATTTCCCCATCTTCTCACCAGTATTTATTAATGTTTGTATTCTAATGATTGCCATTCCAACTGGAGTTAGATGGAATTTCAGTGCAGTCTTGATTTGCACTTCCCTGACTGCTAAGGATATTGAACATTTTTTCATATATCTATTGGCCTTACTTTAGGGGTCTTAATGAGGAAGTGTCTGCCAGTGCCTAAAGTGGTCTTTTGAAGTCTGACTTTTTTCACTTTGCATAATGATACCAAGGTAAACCATGTGATAGCATATTTCATTCTTTGGTTCTTGTCTATGACAGAACAACATCCTATTATATGGGTGTATCACATTTGTTTATTCATTCATCAATTGATGAATCTTTAGGTTGTTTTTTGGCTATTATGAATAATGCTGATATGAATAGTGTGTGAATATGTTTTTAACTCTCTTGGGTATATACCCAGAAGTGAACTGCTACATCATATAATAATTCCTCATGTCTCAACCTCCGAAGTACTGAGATTACAGGTGTATACCATGGTACCCGATGGGTCTTCACTTTCTTAGCAGAAAAAGTGCGAAAGTAGGACAAAAGTTTGTAATTTTGATAAAGTCTGACTTATCTAGTTTTTTCTTTGCATCTTGTACCTTTGATATCATAGTTTAGAAAACAGTACCTATTCCAATATCATAAACATTTATTCATAATTGTTCTGATATTGTTTCAGGATCTGAATCTTACATCCTAACTCTATAGCCCGAATTAATTTCTTTGTATGATATGAAGTAGGGGTCCAACTTCATGTTGACATTTAGTAGCAAAAAGGATAATTTAGTGTCAAAAGATTAAAAATCATAAAGCATGATTCCTCTAAATTTATTCATCCTTTTTTTTTTTTTTTTTGTAATGAGGATTGAACTCAGAGGCATTCTACCTCCAAGCTACATACCTAGACTTTTTTATTGTTTGTTTTAAAACAGAGTCTCACTAGATTGCTGAGGACCTCACTATGCTTTTTAGGCTGTCCTTGAATCTGCAATGCTGTCTGAGCTTCCCAAGAATTGGGATTACAGGCATCCATCACCACACCTGATTTATATCTCTTTTCCAAGATTGTTTTGGCTAATATTACTATTTAAATCCAATTTAAACCCAGAACATTATCATCTTCCCCAAATCACTCAATCCTTATTAGTTTGATTTCCATCCTCCCTGCCTCCATGACAACCATCAATCTACTTTCTTTTTCCTCGATCTATTTTGTATATTTCATACATTTCCTCATTTAGCTGGGGATGGAGATGAATGCCTGTAATCCCAGTACTTGGGAGGCTGAGAGGGAAGGATCACAGGTTTGAGGCCAGTCTCAGCAACTTGATTTCAATATAAAAAATAAATTAGGGCTGAATGTATAGCTCAGAGGTAGAATGCCCCTGGGTTCAATCCCTAGTCCCAAAAGGGGAAAAAAAAGAAAAAGGTAAATATATGACAATTTGCATCTGGTTTGTTTTATGATGTTACTGGTAACACAATCATAGGAATAATGAAAGCAGCTCTAGAATGCAGGGTGTTTGCTTTGTGTACACCTGTTTATTCTAACTGAGCCACTCCTACTCTGATTACTTGATCCCAGTGGGGTTTCTACTTCTACTGTTCGTCCTCTGATGTTGATGACATAGCATTTCTGAGATGTTGAAATGTTTCTGATGAACTCCTATGTGAATAGATTTGCTACTTTAGTTATTTAGAAATGACTTTGGAATGTGAGTGGTCAAGGAAAAATTATCAGATTGAGTATGTCATCCAGTATCCAGAGTTTTATAATGTTTGACATTTTAATACATATTGCTAACCTTGGGCTACAGGAGCACTTCGAAGTTACTACACATGCTTAAAATTCAATTTTACCTTGGCCAGGAGAACAGATGGACTCACCCAAGAAGCAATGGGGAAAATGGAGTAAAAGCAGGTGCTGAGATATATTAACATTAAAAAGATTGTTTAGAAAGACGTGTCACAAAAAGTAGAAAGAAAATATAAAGGAATCATCTCACATAAAAAGGGATACAATTTATGCAAAAGTGTGAAACTAGAAAAGGTAAGGAGTAAAGGAAGTATCTCAGTGGTTCACTGTGTTGATAGTGACAGCAATTTTTAATAAAATAGAATTCTTCCACCCAAGTAAAATAGAAAATAGAACCTTATTAGAGGACCACTAACTCCTGAAGTAAAAAAAATGTACTTGAAAGAATTTCTAAGTGTTATAAAATTAAAGATTTTTCACCCAGTATTTGCATACCTCTCCTGCATTCTAAGGAAGTCAAAGAAAGGAGTTCTAACCTTAGCTATGTTGCTATTAGGCTAGAGACAGCTGTTCTTTTGGCTCTTCAGTTTGCTAACCTGTAAAATACTAAGAAAGGCCTCCTTTAGCTGTGACATACTAAGAATTTACATAAACTTAGCTAAATAAAATCTTGAGATGAATGCTATAAACTACACACACACACACACACACACACACACACACACACACACACACACACACACAATACAAAGAAAGAGACCATGATAGACAGGTCAAAGGAAAAATTAACTAACTCAAATATCAGAGAAATTTTAGAAAAATCCTATGTACCAAGAAAATAAAAATAAAAATAGATGTTGCCACCTAGGTGGAAATGCATTACCAAAATGAGAATCTTTTCCTAGCAGTAACACTTACTGAAGAACAGTAGTGATTTATTTTCTAAAAGAGTGAGGCTACAACATTTGAAAAACAGACTATCAAAAAGAATAAGACACTGTTCGTGTGTATTTCTCTGACTTTTCTCACTTGGTATTATTTGCAACTGTTAACTTTTATGTCTGGCAGCAGTGCCAACATCAGAATGAACAATATATTATTTTTATCATGTTGATTACATATGTTCACCAGTTTAGTTATCCATATATGCTTGGTGTGGTTTGCAAATACTCAGTGACAAAATCCAGAGCACGACATTTGCACAGAAAGTGTTTACTGTGAAATTTCTCTTTAGAAGTTTGCTTTTCTTCACAGCTTTGATCCATATGACATCCACAGTACTATGTTTCAAATAATGGCTTACACTTAAATTAAGAAAACGCTGCACTTTGATATAACATGACTACAGTAGGATGTGGTAGTTTTTGAGAGGACCTCCTTTTCTTCTGTGATTAGCAATTCAGTCAAATTTGAAGTCTACTAAAATTTTCCAAACTATGCTTCTTCAGTTTTATGGTGACTTGGTACTTACATTCTGGTATTCATCAACACTTCACAGAAATACTTGATTTGTCTGAATGAATTTAAAAACCCACAACTGAGGAAAATCAGAAAAACCTGGTTTTAAATATCAAAAGATCCTGAATTAAAAGTATTTCTACAAGCCACACTAAGCAAGTTTTATTGATCACTGTGCTTCTTTGCAGAAAGAAATTGTTGCAAGATTGAACATAAGAAAATAAACTTACTGGTAAATATCTTTCCTGAGGACAGACCTGCCAAGAGGATTGTCAGCCTGGGGAGCCATGGCAACAGAACCAATCTTTAGAACCACAGTGTCCTCCTTTGCTGCTTGATTAACTGAAACAAAAGAGATATACACTGTGAATCTGTGCGTAACTTTATACATAATGAGACATATTTGGGAACGAAATGGAGATGCATTAAGACAAAATAAATGGGAAATAGCAAAAAGAAAAAAAAATTTGTGTTCCAAATAGAAATATTTGATGTTTTTCATAACTCTATTTCCTTCAAGTCCCATTAAGGGGTTTCTCTTAAAATATACAATTAAAATGAAAATGATAACACAAAGAACTCCACCACTAACATTAAAATATATATTAAGTACATAAGTAATTTGGAAGCCATATATTCAATAATTTCACAGTCTTAGACTACTGCATCTATCTTTCAGATGATTTTTAGTCCTGAGTTTTCAACAGCCCATTGTTGGCTATAAACATATTAAAAGATATCAACCATGTCAGTAACAAATTCTTGAAGCCATCTGAACTTACATGACGAATAATAATTAAATATAAGATGCACTCACACACACATTAAAAAAATAGCACTTTAAGCTTTAAAATTTCAGAAAATTTGAGAGAAATATAATGGCTGCAATGTCAAAGATAGGAAAGAGCAACTAATTATTTAACGTGAGAGAAAATATCAACTTTATATTTTAGGCACTTTTAATTTAGTAATTTCTACTGTATAAGTTCTTTTTTTTTTTTTTTTTTTTTTTTTTTGCAGTACTGGGGATTGAACCCAGGGGCATTCTACCTCCAAGTTCCAGCCCTATTTTGTATTCTTTATTTTGAAACAGGGTCTCACTAAGTTGCAGAGAGTCTCAGTAAGTAGCTGAGGCTGGATCCTTTGGTCTCAGCTTCCCAAGTACTGGGATTACAAGTGTGCGCCATCACGCCTGAGTCTACTGTATAAGTAAACTCCTACCTGCTTAAATGTTCTACCTCCTAATGAAATCTAAAGGTGAAGTAAGTAATCTCAGAAGAAAAAAGTAAAAGGATATGTGAGTTCTAAGAATATATGAGTTCTAATTCTTTGTATGGAATAAGACAATATTTAACCATGTGTCCACATCTTATGAGATTCAATACTTTTTCTGTAACTCACCAGCTGAGTATCTTCTTAAAGATTATCTGGGATGGGTAGGGGTTCTTGATGGTCCTACTCATTAAATTTTACTCTCTATTTTCCAACAGATAATTCTACCATAGTAGCACTTAAACACTGTTTAAAATGTGTTAATGTATAATTTTAAGGTTTTTTAAATATACTTTTATTAGTGTATTGTAATTACACATAATAATGAGGTTCCGAGTGAAAACAAACATTTTAAAACTTATTTCTTTCAAGGAACTATCATGTGCCACAAATAGAACAGAAAAGGTCTGGCTGCAAGACTTGAGGGATATCCTGAACAGAACATGCCTACAAAGGCGTACAATCCATATTTCCCAAACTGTGTGCCCAAAGAATGCAAAAGCTAGGAGATTATTTCCAGCTGCTTCAGCAGAACACTTGGTATGGTCTGATTTAGATTAGTCCAAGAAAAGAAAGTCAGAATTAAGAAAATCAGAAAGAGTAAGAAGAAAGATAGTGAGGGAAAGAAGGAGCCAGAATAAGATGACAATAAAAGGAGTGGGGAAAGTAAAATGCCAGAGCGGTGGGAGGACAGTAAAAGGGAGAAAAAGAGATGATCTATCAAAACAAACATTAGCATGGGGATGCTACAATAAAGATAATACTTTTAAATGTCCATTTGCAAAAAAGATCAAACAAAACTACTTCTCCTGCAGCTGCAGCATTTGCAAATGACTTGGAGGTCTGGCTTGATTATAGGTCCTTATACTAGGAACGTTGTTTACATTTCACAGATCTTGCATTTTATGCCAAGCTTATCAAATAGTTCCATGTGGGTTGAAGCCTCTGATTAAGCAGCAGGCATCAATTAAATCAATAAATAGTAAGCCTGGAGAATAGACCATACCACAAAAGTGCAATTAGTGTACTTGCTAACTGTTCTTCCAGGCTACAGATACTACCCACCATATGAAAGTTTGAACTGTAATAGAAACACTACAGTAAATGAGATACATATGGAGAAAAATGACGTACTTGGTGTTACATACAAAGCCAGATCCAAGAACAGGATTCTGTTTCTGCTGGAGCCAAAAGCGCTCTCAGTAGATGGTGTATGGACTATGAAGTTAGAATAAAATATGTATATGTATAAAAGCACTTAATGGAGGTCATTCATAAACTAGATGAAAATAATTAATTTTATTATACAAAGTATTTGGCTTATCAAAATATTTCACTGGTATATATATAAGCAAAAATAATAAAATATGTATTTATATAAGAAAGTGCCCTGAGCCATTTCTTCAGTTACTTAATAACTGGGGGAAAAAAAACAAGCTTCCCTTTTTGGGTCTATTTCACCTGCATTTAATAGTTGGGCCATATGAGGAAATGTTCCCTCTTAAAGCATTTTCAACATGAAAATGAATGCCTTCCTTCTTTAACTGTATTTTTAAAAACTGAGCCTCATGAGGAACTACTCACCCAAGAAGACTCATACTAGATCCAAAAAACAGTTCTCTCTTTGAAATAAACAGCTTACGCTGGAAGTGAAACACCTGTAGATTCGAGATCTTGATAATAATTACACATAATGCAAACAATCTTTGGGTTGAAAAATCAGACTTTCAGTATTACGGCTCTAAATGAAACATTAGAATGCTCAATACATTTATCATTACTAAAAGCTTATTTAAAATTTACTTTCACCATTAACTAAATTTCGTTATAATTAAAAGTTTTATATTAATGCATCAATAATTTTAAGTCTAAAAGGTTTTATCCTTTTAGAGGGCCAGAGAATATACGTGTGTGTGTGTGTGTAGATGCATGGATGTTTAATGTGTATATGGAAAGAAAAAGCTGTAAACAACCCAGAAATTCTGAGCTTGGATCAATAACCAAAAGTTTTTAAATAGAAGAGCAGAATGTTCATGTTCATGATGTCAGATAATGTAACTCTTATTGTTTATGACTATATGACTAATTTTTTATGTGAAACATGAAATAAAAAGTGTTTTGGAGATTTCAACTTTCCTTTAATATTCTCTATATCATAAATACTTGATCTAGAGTAAGAACATCTAAAATATCAAGAATATTTGAAATGCCTCTGTAATGTTATACTTTTATAAAGCCATGTCTATTATGACAGTCCTACACAAAGCAATTAATAAAAAGTTTTAATTAGTTATTGCCATGCTAGGAATTAAGGACAAAAAAAAGGTTCTATGTATGTGTAACCTAAGGAACATTATGCATATTAAGGGAAAAATTAGTTTATGAATCATCCCTAACATGGACTGCTCCTTGCTAAGGCACAGATTGCTCTGTGGCATTTTTATAATAAGTTTCCTGTGAGAAGTATGATATAGCAACAAGAAGTTATATTATCACACTCATTAGGACAATTTACATAAGCATTCTCAATTTAATTAATCTGATAAAATTATTATCCAAACAAACTTCTTTTTAAAGCCTTTCAATAGATTAATATTCTCTAGACTTTATCTTACTGATTATTTAAGTAATGATATTTATTCTTATAGAACTGCTGCTTCTATCATAATTTTCTTAGTTACATTAGAGCTTTTAATGTGTATTAAATGGAAATTTCCAATCTTCCACATAAAACCAATTTTTAAACAATTTTATGGTAATATGGATTGAACCCAGGGTCTTACACAGGCTAGGCAATTGCCCTACCACTGGGCCACATGCCTAGCCCTGAGCCACATCCCTGGCTCTTCATATTATTTGTATTAAACAAGACTGTGCTAAGTTGCCCAGGCTGGACTCAAACTTGACCACAACCACTAGAGAGAGAGAGACAGGGATAGGGTGGGGAGGGGGAGGGAGAGAGAGAAGGAGGGGGAGAGAGAGAGAGAGAAGGAAGGAGAGAGAGAGGGAGAGGGAGAGAGAGAGAGAGGGAGAGAGAGAGAGAGGGAAGAGAGAGGGGGGCGGAGGGAGGGAGGGAGGGGGCAGGCGAGCACGGGAGCGCACCTGAGCTCAAGAGCAAGCATGAGCTTTAAAAACACCATGCCAACATGGCAAAAGTGTGGAAGTATTTCTGTAATTACAATTAATTTTGGATTTAGCTAATTGTAGCAGACTAAAACCAACAATAAAATTATGTGATATGTATTGTCAATTGATTATTGCACAGTAAGCCAAAAACAAAAAACAAAACTAAATAAAATGAAAAATACATAGAGGAAATATAGCTGATCTTTATTTCCTCCCTTTTCTCAAATAGTCCAATTCCTATTCCTTTTGACATGTACACAACTATATCTATGAAGCACAGAACCCGTTTCAATAAGATTTGGTAACTATGACAGAAAAATAAAGCTAGAGTAAAACCATGGACTTCTGACTTCGGGCTCACTGCAGGGATGCCCGGCACAGTGGTGCTGCCAGGCTAGTGGGAGTGGGCTTCCAGGGCTCTTCTAGCTGACTGAACCGGGCCTGCACAATGAGGCTGTTCAGAGAAAACCACCCATCCTGCCCAACTCCAAGAGGGCTACCATGCAGCTTGGTGGCTCCTTGAAAACAAGAATTGTAAACACAGAATTACCATATGACCCAGAAATTCCATTCCAGATCTACATCCAAAAGAACCACACACAGCAACTCCCACAGGTGCTTGCATGCTTGCAGCATCACTCACATTAGCCTCAAAAGGCAGAAATGACCTGGGTATCCAAGACATGAATGGATAAATGAAACATGGCATATACTCAAATAATATTATTTAGCTATAAAAAACTGATGATTTCTCATCTATGTTACAATTTAAGTGAACCTTGAAAACATTATACTAAGTAAAAGAAGCAAGATACAAAAATACAAATATGATTCCACTTGCTGAAACTTCTAGATTAGGTAAATTCATAGAGACAAAAAATAGGTTACAAGTTACCAGGGGCTGGGGCGTTACTGCTTACTAGGTACAGAGCTTCCATTTGGTATGACAAAACATTTGGGAAGCAGACAGGGGAGATGGTTGTCCAATATTGTGAATATGATTAATGCCACTGAATTGTACACTTAACAATGGTTAACATAAATTTTGTTATATATATTGTTACAATAAAAATGTTGTTTTTGTGTAATAATATATATGTTATTACAATAAAAAATTTAAGGAAAAAAAGGTTTTCAAATCAGTGTCCAACACATTTTATTATGATAGACAGGGAAACTCCACCCCAAGAGATAACATTGATCACTACTTATAAATAAGACCACCTAAGGTCCGTGACCAACAGTGACATAAACAGTGAAAATAAGTTAGTCGTGTAGGTATCTCTCCCAGATATGGTTTGTTACAAAAATGTCATTCAAAGAAGCTCTGCAATGAGGATATAACTGAAGCAAAAGAACAATTCATTGTGAAAATGCCTTCTCCACTAACAAATACCAGAGATTTTCCAGAATCATCCAGTGCCTCAACTAAATAAAATATTTTATGATAAACAAGTACATTTAGGATACAGATCAAATTCCCACATTGAGGAACATCTATGTATAATTCAGGAAGATTTATCAATAGAAATACCACTGGATATTTACTTACAAAGTTTCAGCAAGGCTTGCTTATGCAAAAAAAACAAAATCAAATTACGTGACACTGTTTTATATTCTTGGCCCACATTTAAAAATTAACTAATGGATAAAGAAACATGTACATTTGGTTGATTCCTTAAAATTTACATTTATGAATAAAATTAGTATCTTGTGGTATAAAATGATTTTGAACAAAGAAACCCTATAGGGCTAGAGGTATACCTCAGTAGTCCAGTGTGTGTCTAGGGCCTGACAAGTGTGAGGCACTAGGCTTGACCTCAGAACCACAAAAACAAAACACAGCAAAAGACGAGATAAAGGTAAAGAAAACCTAAATTAAGGCACTATAGATATAAGGAAAAGGACTTAACTTAGGGTCAATTAACCTACAATTACTATTCAGAAACTAATTGGATAAAAAAAATTGAGGACGCTTGTTAATCATGAACATTTCTATGTTTTTACAAAAGTGTCACAATCAAATGTTGGTATACCTCTTTTTTTTGTCTATGCGTCTATTTTCTCAGCTTTTTCCTAGAGCATATCTCTTGTATTTCTCTCTATCTCATCTCAACCTCTCACCTTTTATATCACTTGTTTTATTTTATCGAAATTTTGGTCTTATCATTTACAATCAACTGAAATTATAAAATTACAGAATGCTGTAAGGAATTTTTAGGAGATCAAAAAGCTTATTAATATATCTTGTTTATTTTTATGATTATTTTTGCGGTACTGGGGATGGAACCCAGGGGCATTCTACCTCAGAGCTACACCTCCAGACCTATTTTTTGTTCTTTATTTTGAAACAGAGCCTCACTAAGTTGTGGAGATGCTCACCAAGTAGCTGAGGCTGGCCGAGAACCTGCGATTCTCCTGTCTAAGCCTCCCAAGTACTGGGATTACAAGCATGCACCACCACGCTCAGCAATATATCTTATTTTAAATAAAAGAACTCAGTTAAGTTAGAAAAATGAGTGCTTTATATCAACCAGAAAGATATTTATGAAAAAGAACACTCTTCGATCACTACAAGAACCATATTTAGTATTTTAAAATATAGATAAGATCAAAATAACTTTATTCTTATTTTTATATAGATGTAAAATTCCTATAATTGTATTCTAAGGAAAAATAGATATAGATACTGTAACGTGATGCTATTTATGTGTGTGTGGAGAGGTACTAGAGATTGAACGCAGGGGCATTCTATTTCTGAGATACACCCCCAGCCTTTTAATTTTTTTTTTTTTTTTTGAAAGAGGGTCTCACTAAATTAACAAATGCTGGCATCACACCTATGATTTTCCTGTCTCACCGTCCCAAGTACTAGGATTACAGGCATGTGCTACTACCCCTGGTTGCTATTTTTTAAAAATTATCTAACTACCTCAGATTTTTAAAAAATACTGGTAAACTTTCTGTAAAGAAGTCAAATTACTTTTGTTTCCATGGTGTTCTCCCATTCTGAGTTTTAAAATCTAAAGGATGGTTTAATAATCTAAGGGATCTTTTATGTCCATGTCTCTTCTATGGTTGTGAGAAAATATTATTCTACCTTGCAAATCATGGCCTTGAGAGAATTATCTTATGTAAAAATGTAGATTTTTCTTTAACCACTATATTTTAATCTAAAATGTATTAGATATTCATAAAATGGACCACAATAACAAGAAAAAACATATAAAAACTTCTGGAATGAATATGCAGCTTTTATTCTTCTGGTTAGCAGACTATCTCTTACATTACTAGTAAGTGTTCAGTAAAGACTCTATTCGTTACCATTTATGTGTTACTACAAACTATCTGAACAGATGAAAGTAGCTATATACTGTCAGCAGATAGCGCAGAATAGTAATTTCACATCTCAAAGTAATGAATTTTAAGATAATTCCTAGCAAAAGTTAGACATAAAAAAAGTTAGGGCCTTGCGTGATTGTACGTGCCTGTAATCCCAGTACTTGGAAGGCTAAGAGAGGAGGATGGCATGTTTGAGGCCAGCCTCACCAATTTAAGAAGACCCTCAAAATAAAAAAATTTAAAAAGGCTGGGAGTGGAGCACCTTGGAAGTAGAATGCCCTTGTGTTCAATTCCAGTACCATATACACACACAAAAAATAGGAACTAGTATGTATTAAGAATCCATAATCATAAAATATTTAATTTAGCTCCAGACATCTTGGTAAAGACTATAATGCTCTACAAATATTTTTAATTATAGAAATAAAAACCATTACTTCTAAAAATCCTTTAAAATCGATAACATTAGACAGGATATATTCCTTAATTAAGATCACTTGCCCATGGTAGATATAACAAGAGAGAACTAGATTCTGAGAAGAGAAAGAATGGAGTCAGGTGCTTTTCTTTTGTTATTTATCATTATTCAGGGCTTCCTCCAACACATAATAACTATAAAAAAAAGATGAAAAAGACTTTTGCTATTTTCATGTAGCACGGACTATTGCCTGTCCCTCTCTCAAATTCACAGGGTGCTAATTACTAGCTGGGCATATGATAAGGTTTGAAATGTATGTGTCCTTCCAAGCTTTATATGATGAAACTCAAACTTCAAGATGATGGTATAAAGAAGTGGGGTCTTTGAGAACCATGCAGGCCATGAAGGCTCTATCCTCATATAAAAGGGCTTCAGTGGGCAAGTTCAACCCCTTTTGCCTATCAAGTCTTCTGACATGTGAGGACCCAGCAATGAGGTGCCATACTGAAAGCACAAATCACATACTGGGCAGTGAAATAGCTGGCATTTTTATATGGACTTCCAAGCATCCATAAGTGTGAGAAATAAATTTCCATTATGTATAAGTTACCCAGTCTCAGGTATTTTGTTATGGCTGCAGGAACAGACTAACATAGCATGCTACCACCATAGAAAGGTATACCACCAGGTATGGCCTTATGATTATATTTAGCCAATGAAGTATATGTGGTAATGAAATACTATTTTAAAATAAAAGATACAATCAGTCTGATGATAATACTCTCATTTACTGAGAACTTACTATGGGACTGGTATTATGCACAAAGTCTCATGTTGTCATCATATGAAAGTAAGCTTATGAATATAACCTACTATCAAGTTAGGTACTGATATTACTATTAAACACAGGAGGATCACGGATTAACTTGCTCAAGACGTCAAAATCATAACTAGCAAAGTTGGGATTTGAACTCAATTCTGTATCTATACCATTAACCATTGTGCTATAGTGTCTCTCAAAATCCTTAGAGTTGTTCACTACTTTGATAACAAAAGGAAAACTAAAATGTTTCAATCACTGTCACAGGTGGAGGCAGTGAGAATGTCAATTTGATTCAGCTTTATACCGAATAATTTTATGACACTGAGAAGCCTGGGAAAAGCCACAGGAGCCTTGATGTGTAACTCATTTTTTTTTTCTATTTTCAGTCATCAGGTGGATATTTAACTTTATATATATTCCATTATTATAAATATTATTTTGTTTTTAAACAAATTTTTAATTATGTTAGGTATATAGAACTTAACATTTAAGCTTCATAAAATAAAATGACACAAAGCATAAGCTTTATTGGCAATTACCCTTGAGGAAAAAAATAACCTCGTATTTCTTATTCTAGAACTAATGGAGGTAGAAACTTACCCAGTATTCTGATAAAACATCTAAAGATTGTTATAAAATATGCTATATTTACACTTTCTAAAAACTGCAAAGTACAATAGCTTCCCATAATGAAACAAATAAAACACAGAAAACTAAGATCTATAGTAGAAAATTATTTAAAAGCGAACAACAACAAAAAATCAGAATACAATACCTCTAACAGTTGACTGCGTTTCTTCTGTTTTTGGAACAAAAATTCTGATTACACTTGTATTGATATAAATCAAAGGCAGATTGCGTGAGGTCAGTGTATGGGTCCTCATGGGCTGACCAGGAGATTTTCTTTTCTCTTTTTGGGTTCTTGGTAGTTTTGCTTGAAATATACTTGCAATGGCATTAAGTAAAGGAAAACAAAGAACAATATCAAAGGCTTGGGCTGAAAGAAGAATTTCATGAAGAAAATGAGGGGAACCATCCATTAAACCTTCAGATAACTTATGAAAACTTCTTCTTTCATTTCTTGATGTTAACTTGTGGCGAACATTTTTTGTTACAGCTTTTGTATATGTCAGAGAGAGAAATCCATGCTGCTGATGAGAGCCATCTAGAAGTTTTGTAGTTGTCTGTTTCAGAAAAAGGAAATCATAATACACATTTAATTAAAAAAAGGGAAAAAGTATTTGAAAAAGTATTTGAAGAAAATGACCTTAGCATTCTGATCTAATATACCCTATGCTTCTTAAACATGTGACTGATCAGTTCTGCAAATGGGGAAAAAGTTCCTAAGACTATTAGAATGACTGACCTGAATTAAATCAGAACTTCTTGAAAAACTTTTTTCTGAAACAATTAATGGTACACAGGATCCTATTTTGCAAATTACTCAGCATAAAATTAGAGAATTGGTATATCTCACATTCCCAACACATGAAAGTTGTTGTTTTTCTTTTTTATTTATTAGTATCTAAGGAGTGATGTTAGGAGAAGAACTAAACTGAGGAAGAATAAAGAGAAGCTAATTACTTGAGCATTAAAAGTCCTCAGTGGAGCCGGGCATGGTGGCACACGCTTGTAATCCTAGCATTTGGGAGGCTGAGACCGGAGGATATGGGTTCGCAGCCGCCAGCCTCAGCTACCTAGTGAGGCACTCCACAACTTAGTGAGACTCTGTTTCAAAATAAATAATAAAAAATAAGGCTGGGGGTAGAGCTCGGAGGTAGAATGCCCCTGACTTCAATCCCCAGGGGTGCGAAAAAAAAAAGTACCCAGTGATTGTGAAATACAATTATTTTTCCCATAATGGTTATTTCCAACTTTTTCACTGCTTCTGTTCCATGATTTCCCTTTCCTTTTGCTTTCTGCACTCAAAACAAAAAAGAAGCAGAGTAAAGCAAGAACAAGTGTTACCAGTTTGAGCAATCACCATGTTACTGGCCAGCAAATAGCAATGGATGAAGGGAGGCAATGGGTGGGGTAGCCACAGTTAAAGAGGCTACAGCAACACTGTCTGTGCTAGTGTCTAAACTGCACTTTAGGGAGAGAAGTCATTGGTAATCTAAATAGTCTAAATCATAATACTTTTTTACTAATAGCAATATTTGAACTCTGGATATAGTAAAAGGTATTTCAATATATGAGTATTTGATTAGTAAAAAACATTTTAAGTATACTGAATATAAGCACTCTTGAAAAGTATAGTACATGAGGAAAAGTTTTCATTGTTTAAACTGCTACATCCTTAACTCCCTTAATATAAAGCAAAGAAAATACATAACTAGCTAAAACTGAGGTAAATATTGCTTTTCATATAGAAATAATATTTAACATTATTTAAAATAGTTACAAAGCACAGATACTTTAAAAAATTCTAATAAATAATACTTAACTTGTTTAAATATAGAAAAATGATGAAGAAATTTGAAAGGAATTAACAATAAGTTGTGCTTTTCTGAATACATTTTAAAATTATCAAAAACATTTCTCATAAACACTAATGAATATTCAGAGATAAAAAATAAATATAAACAGAACTTCCAAAGACATAAAAGCCACATTTCAGAGATTTTTTTTCCATTACTAAAGAGAGATCACTAGAAAAAGTTCAAAATCAAATCAGAAAATGCATTTGCTATTATGGAAATATGATATTAAAAATAAAGTACAATATCAAAGTAATTTAGATTTTTAGAATGCTAACTATATATCTTAAATTTCAGTTGAGCTACAAAAATGGAAAAGAAATATTTCACATGTGCTGAGAAAATACCTAGTAATGTTTTTAGTGACTTCATAAATTCTCAAAAGAACAGCTATCAATACTATAATAACCTGCTCTTAATATTTCAAAGTTTCATACATTATTATTCACTCTAAGAATATCACTTAAAAGAATTAGGTTAAGAACACATTCACATGTGTTGTACTACTAGAAAAGGCAGGCTGCAAACTTCTAACAGTCACTGGTGTATAGTCTGATGTTCATCTTCTACTCAGTTGATGGCAGTACAGACTTGTTCAGATTCAAGAGGGCACCAAATAAGGTACTTAGAATTAGTTTGAGAAGAAAACAATGGCACAATAGAAAAAAGAAAAAGAAAAAAAAAAGCAATCTAAGCAAAATTCACAAAAGGAATGATAAAAAGCAGTACTGGTCAACTCTTGATCGTTTGATACATGCACAATTAAAATAAACATTATATTTAACAGCTTACTTTAATTTATAGTGATGGCAAAATTAGTTTGTATTTACAAACTCAAAATGGCAAGAGCATGTGCAAGTAACTAAAAAAGATTATAGCAGAAAACCAAACTATGATTTAAAAATGCATCATAGTTCATTTAACAAAGTGAATGATCCAGAGGAAAATGAAAGTCAAGAGTTGACTCTATGAGTAGTTCAAGTCCTTCTCTGGGTTCCTGTTAAGGGAAGTTCTGTAGCATAATTTTAAAATGATTTCTTACAGAAGGAAAGAAGCCAGAGCAATTACTGAAAGGGTCCTGCTTGCTGACGGGTCGAACCAATAAGGTGCGTCTGTTCAGCTTGTCAGTACAGGAAAGGAAGACACCTCCACATTGCCCCAAAGACCAACACTCTTCCTCAAGGCTTGAGGGGATGGACAGGAGCAAAGAAGGTTGAAAGACAAAAAGCAAAAAAAGCCATAAGCAAAAAAAAAAAAAAAAATCTGTATAGGTTTTAATTCTGCTCAAGTTTGCATAGGTTTAGGATCCAACCACTGTTAGGTTGGGCTTCTGTCTGGACCATCTTCTGCAAAAGCAGCGTTAATAGAGATAGACAAAAAATAATTGCTTCTAGCACATAATTACTACTTTTAGTTTATGACTACTTTTAGTTCATGGTAAAGGACAATCCAGCATAAACTTGCTTATGAAAGGAAAAGTTTCCCAAAAGCCAATATAATAGTACATTAAAGATAAATTATAAGAGTAAGCCTACCTTTGTCTTTTCAATAAATTTATTTAATTGCTATAAGGGAAGATGATTACAAAACATGAGCAGATTAAAAGAATAAGTAGTATTAATTTATAATGCATTTTTGGAGGAAGAACTCAAAAAAATTTACTCTAAACTTTAATTCTTATAACCATTAGTCTTATTGCATGAAAGAACAAAAATAATTTAAAATATATTTTCAAAAATCATAATTACTAAATGAGTCTCACCACAGATTTTTCTTTGCACTGTAGAAATATTCCTTCAAAATGTCCTGACTGCCAACCTTCCCCTGGCCTGGAAAACATAAGTTTACCTTATCTGTTCTCTTCAATTATTCTGAGTTAAAAAATTGAGCACATACAACTATTTCAATAGTTCTAAAGTAAACAACACTACACTGAACTAAAACATATATATAACAATGTAATCAAGAACAATTTACATTAGCACCTGATAGTTCTTCATAAATTTTTATACTATAACTGTAAATTGCACGTTTAATTGTTATGAATTTATCTCATCCAGGAGACTATATGAGGTCCATAATAAGGCTGGAGCCCTGTTTTTGTTAAACATGGCATTCTTGGTGCTCTGAGTAAAGCTTGACACACAATACATACTCAATAAACATTTGGATTAAATGAATGGATAAATAATCTAAACATTTAAATTTATAGAAAATTAACTATAAAGTAAAAAATAATATAATACAAACCCACAAAATATAATATTAATTTCATCAAATTACTTAAGCTCTAATATTATATTGACATATCACTTGCAAAGATCATGTTGATAATGTAATGCTGAAAGGAACTAAAAAGCTAAACATCAAAATCCAATTAATGATTTGATGTTACTACGACAAAAATAATTATCATATGATTCGTAGGGTAATATTATAACAGGTTCTACTATATATCCAGCAAAATATTTTGTGTTTCACAATTACTACACAATTTTTCAGTGTGACAGGTGTGATAATTAATGGCATAGCAATATGATATAAAGGATAACATAAATATTTAAATGTAGCATTAGAAACTTGTTAAACAACAAAAAACTTTTTATGACATGCAATGGATCACTATATGTACAGAAACACATGATTCTGCAAGCACACAATGAAAAATTATTGAATGAATAAATACCAATACAGAAAGAAATGGATTTTAAGGCTATTTCTAAACCAAAATGCTATGAAATTAAAAAGCATTTGTGGGTTTTATGTGATGTAAATTAGATTCCAATTAAAACATGAAAATCACAATATAGTATAAAGCAAAAAAAAGAAAAAGGATTTGTATTTTAATTTGGGAAATACTAATAATAAAACTGATTTAGAGCTATGTGAAACTTAACTTTTTTACTATCATTTATTATTACAAACAAGTCATTTGTATATAATCTGGCTATTGATGGAAATTCACTAGAGAAAGAACAGTATGGTTCTAGGATTATCCACCACATGCATATGAATGATCTGTGATATAAAATGTCTTCAGAGTTCTAAGGGATGTGAACAGTGCTCCATCTCATATAGAGTGGATACAAGTATACAGCAAAAACCAGAGCCACCAACTACACTCCAAGCATTTTAGCAAATGTATAACATACTTAGTAAATTATGTGAGATGATTAATAAAAGCAGATTATTTCACTAATATGGATATTTGAATATTTAAGTAGAAATATGCTATCATATACAACAATTATACCTCATAAATGAATGGATACTTAGTAAAATTAACCAACTTAACTGTTAAGAACACTCTTTGAGAATAAATATAATAATTAAAAAAATAACTACCAAACTAAAAGGAGAAATTATTCTTGTGACTTTGTTCAGAGAAAATATGGCTTTTTCGATATTATTATTTACCTGCTTCTGTAGTGATCAATATTGAAACTCTCAACTTTACATTTCACTTTGGTATATACATCCTGCACATCTACAGAAGCACTGAGATCTTCTAGTTCACTGACCATACAAACCTCTGCAAAAGAAGCAAACATTAATATTGATACAGACCCTCATGATCAATATTAAAATTTTCTATTTTACATTTTACAATGCCATGTCCATCATAGACATATATACATTGGCACGGAGACTACACAATCACAGGCAAAATTAATATTAACATGCCTTCCAATTAAGATATCTATTCCAAGTTAGGAGAATCCCTGTTAATATTTGAAGTGCTACATCTGATTTCAGTTAAGGATCTTTGTAATATATTAGTGACAATGATACAATGCACCAACATGACCAATGGGGAAATTCACCCATGGCCTTCAGGACGAATTTTAATACCAATAAGCAAAACTTAAGTATGTCAAAAAGACTATGTCCACATAAACTTTAAATATCCAAAAAACTCAAAATGTTAGAGCTACTAATTGAAGTCACTTGAATTAGACCTAATGTCTATTTATAAACAAGAATAATAAGATGAATGCTAATATTTATTCTAAAAAGAGTGTTTAATAGTTGATCTTTCTAGTAGAGAAGAAAAGGAATCCTGTACCTGTGCCTTTATTTTCAGGATCTGGAGCAAAGAGCTTTATGGTAATTTTGGGTAGCACCCACTGCATCCAGAGACTAACACGTCCACTGGCTCCACCAATGTGACTAGTAGTTTGTTCCAAGGTAACAGAATCTGAGAATGGTGAATCATCACCTGCCTGTATAGAATCTCCCTAGGATGATAGGGGGGGAAATGTATAAGTCAAAAATAAGTAAAAATAAAATTTATAATTTAAGGTTTAAATTATCATTTGTAACTTTTCTACATCATATATATTGATGATAATCACATAAATGCTGATGTAATTCATAATACTAAGCATACACACATCAATTTGTGCAATTACTGTGTCTATTCACAATATTCCAGTTTTCTCTGAAAGTATCTAGGATCCAGAACAAGTTAGGACCATAGCAATGATTATTATTATTATTATTATTTTTTTTTTGCAGTACTGGGCATTGAACCCAGGGTTTTTCTATCTCTGAGCTACACCCCCAGCCCTATTTTTTATTCTTTATTTGAAATAGGGTCTCACTAAGTTGTAGAGTGCCTCACTAGGTAGCTGAGGCTGGCCGAGAACCCAGATCCTCCGGTCTCAGCTTCCCAAATGCTGGGATTACAAGCATGCGCCACCATGCCTGGCTCGCAATGACTATTTTCTTATAGAGCACAGGTCTGCAAGCTACAGCCAAGGACCGAATCCAGCTGTTTGGGGGAATGAAGCCACAGTTACTAGATCACAGTCACAGTCATTTATTTATTTACTATCCATGGCCGCTTTTTTGCTACAGAGATGCTCTGGTCCACAAAGCCAGAAGTACTTACTGTTGTACTCTTAACAGAAAAAAATCTGTCTACCTCTGATACAGAGTTTTTACAAACCAACAAAGATCACAACAAAGTGATTCAGTTTAAGAATGCCTTATAGCCGGGCGTGGTGGCGCACGCTTGTAATCCCAGCATTCGGGAGGCTGAGACTGGAGGATCCGGGTTCGAGGCCAGCCTCAGCTACCTAGTGAGGCACTCCGCAACTTAGTGAGACTCGGTTTCAAAATAAAGAATAAAAAATAGGCCTGGGGGTATAGCTCGGAGGTAGAATGCCCCTTAGTTCAATCCCCAGTACCGCAAAAAAAAAAAAAAAAAAAAAAGAATGCCTTATATATTTTAATATAGAGGAGATATTAAATTTAGTAGATTTGAAGATTGATTTAAAAAAATTATATGATTAAAACAAAGAAATAAAGCATGAGCTTATTCAGTTCAACAACTATATACTGAACTTTGGTTATCTGTAAGGTCCTAAACTGTGTGCTAACAAACTTGCCATAAGAAGTTTCTTGTTTATTGGTTTAGCAGCTTTCAGTAACCCAGAGTTAGTAGTAGTAGTTTAGAAGCCCTTTTATTTGAAGTTAGGCTGGAGTTGTGTAGCTTCAGTCTCCAATGTAGAAAAACATGGTGCTAAATATGCTCTCCCTAATATGTGGAGGCTAGGGAGAAAAAGGGACATCAGAGGGACTCCAGAGGAAGGAGAAATCTTAGGTGAGCAAAGAATTTGACTTAACAGAAGGTGATGGAGGGAGGGGGAACATCCTAATGCATATGATGTACTTTCATGAACATATCAAAGTCAATCACTAAACTGAACTTGAGAAAGAGGGAGGATAACAAGACCCCAAAAGCACAAGCAGCTCAAAGGAAGATCAATATATGGGATTGCTTTAAACTGAAAAGCTTCTGCAGAGCAAAGGAAACTATCAAGAACCTCAACAGAGAGCCTACAGAGTGGGAGAAAATTTTTGCCAGTTACACTTCAGATAGAGGTCTAATATCTAGGATATACAAAGAACTCAAGAAAATCGCA
>PVLC010009205.1:29362-55213 GCA_004027655.1 Graphiurus murinus | reverse complement strand
CGGTACTGGGGATTGAACTCAGGGGCATTCTACCTCCGAGCTACACCCCCAGGCCTATTTTTTATTCTTTATTTTGAAACCGAGTCTCACTAAGTTGCGGAGTGCCTCACTAGGTAGCTGAGGCTGGCCGCGAACCCGGATCCTCCGGTCTCAGCCTCCCGAATGCTGGGATTACAAGCGTGCGCCACCACGCCCGGCTTGGCCATCAGTTTTTAAAGAAACTAAGACATAAATATTGCTTTTATCTTAAAGAGCCACAGGCTAGCAGATGTAAGTGTAGAAGGTAAGAGTATGGTGTGGAGAAGAACTCAGTCTCCCAGGGCTCTCTAGGGTTTCCATTTTTTTTTTTTTTTTTCTGAGTACTTACCTAAGAAAGGTACAAGTAGCATTTTTGCACTCCAAGGGGTGCAGGATGAAGGCCAGGCAGGGGCCAGGAGAGGGAGCACCCGGAGGCAGGAGGGAGTGGAGCAGGGCCAGGCGAGGATGGCTGGCTGCGGCCCGGAAGGGCTTCGGGCATGGCCTCCCCTGAGGTTGGTGCGTGGTGGGAGCTGCAGGCCCCCGTGGGATGCCCTGTGTGGGCCTGCTGCAGACTTGGTTAGGCAGGGTGGCTTTGTGGGGACCTGGAAAGTGACCCAGCTTGGCCGGCGGAGGACCTGTGGAAGGAATGTGTCCATGTGACTGCGGGACTCGAGACTGGCGGTAGTGTCGAGGAGCTGTTATAACAGGGCCGTGAGGTGGGGCTTACAGCGACAGAAGAGTAGCCTCTCTCAGTTCCGGGAGCCAGAAGCCCGAAACCGAGGCGTTGGCAGGGCCCTGCTCCTCTGAGGCCCCAGGGCGGCACCCCTCCTGCCTCTCCCAGCTTCTGGTCCCCCACGCTGTCCTTGGCTGTGGCCGCATTCCTCCGACCTCTCCGTCCTCACCAGGCCCTTCTCCCCGCGGCGCGTTGGTCTCTGTGTCTCTTCTTTTGTAACGCGTCATCTGATTTAAAGGACCACAGTACCTCGGTGACCGTGTCTTAACCAGTTACTTGCAGTGTCCCTCTCTCCCTAAGATCACATTCACAGGTGCCAGCCCTTAGGACTTCACCGGGTCTCTCCCTGGGGACCCAGCTGGCCCCTAGCGCTGTCTCCCTAGCCTGTGCCTGTGTCAGGCCCCACCCGTCCCCCTGACGTCCCCAGTGTCCACCCAGAGCCCAGGGAGAGCTGGGCTGGGCCTCGCTGGCACGGAGCCCGCCGACGCCCGAGCCTGTGCCCGCAGGTGCCCGTCAGCTTCAAGGACCTGGCCGTGCGGTTCTCCAGGGAGGAGTGGCGCCTGCTGGAGGAGGGGCAGCGGGAGTTCTACCGGGACGTGATGCGGGAGAACTACGAGATGCTGGTGTCCGTGGGTGAGGGGCCGCCCGGGAGGGAGGGAGGGAGCCAGAGTCCAGGCCTGGGGGCCGAGACTCTTCTCATCTAAAAGGAAGGCACCGTGCGAGGGGGGCGCTGGGCCGGGGCCTTTCTCTCCCCAGTCATCGTTTTCGGGTTACCCTAACAGGGGTGTGCCCTGGCCTCTGGGTTCTGGCCACTCTGTGGTTTTTTTATTTTGGCGGTGACCACGCCAACACGGGTGTGCAGATGCCGGGGCCCCCCGCACGACTCTGGGAGGGCGCAGGCCGTTCTGTTCCCAAGGTGACTGTCCCCTCTTTTCTTCTCAGGCACAACCGAGCTGCTCCCCCTCTCTGCCTTCCTGTCACCTACGGAGCCCAGAGGAGCCGCAGCTGGAGGGAGCCATGCCGACGACAGGCAGGACCCGCCTGCAGGGGGAGGCCCGCAAGGTAAGCCCCCTCCCACCCGTGGTCCTCAGACCCCCAGGCTCCATCGTCAGGTGACACTGTGGCCTCAGCCTGCTGAGTCCCACCTTCCCTGACTCTGTCCCTTCCCTGGGGAGCTGGGGGCTTGTGACATGTTGTCTCTTTGGGGGAGAAGTGCTCAAGATACTTGGGGTCACCCTGGAGAGCACCCCCCCACCTCGGGTCCCCCACCACCACCTGAAGCCTTACCCCAGCCACCCCCACGCCCCTCAGATGGTGGACGGCATCCATGGGGCTCACACTGGGCAAGTTTAGGGGTGCTGGGCAAGGCAGAAGGCTGCATGGTGGAGACAACCCTCCTTGACCTCCCCTTAAGAAAGGGGACGGGGCAGGGGGAAGAGAAATGACCAGTGATAGTACGGGGGAGTCCTGTTACCCCCACAATCTGCTTCCGCCCGTTCCAGCTGTGCTCCAGGCTGACCACCTGGCCTGAGCCCAAGCCCTCGGCCTCATGGGAGGTGGGACTCTCCTGGGGTTAAAAGGGTCACCTGCGAGGCTGGCTGTGGCAGTGGGGCTCATGGCGGCCCTCCACAGGAGCAAAGCCCCAGCACAGCGCGCACCTCACCGCCCTGGTGCAGCTGGTGAAAGACATCCCAGAGTTCTTGTTCGGGAAAGTCGAGGGCGCTGAGGACAGCCCCGAGAGCAGGGGAGCCGGCCTGGATGGGGAGAGAGCGAGCCCCGAGGGTAAGTCAGCCAGCCAGGGCAGCCTGGGTGCTGTCCGACTGTCCGAGGGTCCACGCGCTGCAGCCCGCCCCCGCCCGCTCCTGACCCACGCGAGGAGTCGCCAGTGGTTCCCTCTGCTCCGGTGTGTGCCCGCCCGCAGCTGCCAGAGCACGGAGGGTGCAGGCGCCACCCGGGCTTTCTCATGGTGGTTGCTATGCAGACCCCCCCCCTCGGCCCCACCCTATCGCCTTGGGCTAGCGGCCCTCCTGGAGGAGACGGGGTGCAGGGCAGGCCCCTCCTCATCAGTGAGCCTGACCCAGCAGGGGCAGAGACAGCCAGCCTTTCAAGGTCCCTGGAGCCCCAGGACTTGGGTGCTGTGCCTTCTTCATTTTCTCCAGGGCTGACTCCTCTGCTGCTAAATGGGGTCAGAGGTCCCTGGAGGAGCAAGGCAATGTGCCTGGCCTCTAGTCTGCAGACCAAAGAGGAGGCGCCACGCTCTGTCCTCGGTGGCCTGTCGCCAGCCCTGACGGCTGAGGACCTGAGGTGCTTTCGACCATGCAGGCCCAGCCAGTAGCTTGCCTGTGTGCACCTGGTCTGCTTTTCAGACCTTCTCTTCAAAGTAACCTGGATAACAGAGGAGGCAACGGTAGCCACCAGAATTTCTCTGGGGTCTCATTTATCGTTTAAAATGCTTACAAATTGTATAATATCTCTTTTTATTAAAAATACCTCGAAGCAGCTGTGGAATAAGATTGGCACTCCCCACAAACCGTCCCCCACTTGTCCTCTGGCGTCAGGTGCCATCTGGCCCGTGTGCTGGGGTTCCACGTGCCCCGATTGGAGGAGCAGGAGTATACAATTGTGGCCTGTGCATTGAGACCACAGACATCACTTGCTCAGCCAAATCCTGAGGCTGGGGTCAGGAGGATGGGGTCAGGAGGAGGGGTCCAGGGGCATTCCCAGCGAATAGTCTTGGGATTTACAGTTGAACTGGAAGGAAACTGGAAAGACCCCCACCCCAGTCCTCCTGGAGTAAATCCTCTGAAGCTAGAGCCCCGCAAGTCCCGTTCCTAGGACTTGGCCGCCCCCACGAGGATGGAGAGCTAGAGAGGTCTGTCCTCATGAGCACCAGCTCTGATCCCAGAGTGGAGCCCAGGTGAGAAAGGCCTTCCTTGTCTTCCACAACAGAGACCGCCAACACACCGTGGCCCGTAGGGAGGGAAGGCACCGGAGCCCCCGGAGAGGAACCTAGCCCTCCCACCTGCAGCCCTGGCCAGATGAAGAGCCACCAGAAACAAGAGAGAGGGGCCACAGAGACTGGTGAGAGACGCGCTTCCCTGGGGATGGGGGTGGGGGCGCGCCCTGGACCTGCTGGGAAGGGGACTGTGTTTAGTTTACTGGAGGAGGTCACGTGGCTCTCCACTCTGGGCTTCATGACAGCTCTGCCACACAGGCCTGGTCTGCCCCCCGCCCTCCAGGTGGTTCTCAGCTGCCTGGAGACCCCGGGGACTGCTGCAGGTCCCCCGCTGACCTCGCCCATCTTGTGTGCGCAGGAATCTCTCCTGGGAGCAGCCCCCTGCAAGGCCTCATCAACTGTCTGAAGTTAATCCTGGTACCTGGGCCCCAGGCCCCTGAGGCGGCCCCAGACTTGGGGCTTCCTCTCCCCATCCCAGAGGCATCGCAGCTGACCGGAACGGGGCCGGAGAGCCCGCCCTGTCCAGGTGAGTCCTTCGGTCCCCAGCCTCCTCAGTCTGAATCCTCCCTTTTGAGGATCACGACCAGCTTGGCTGCTCCTGGGTCCCTGGTGTCACATGGCGGACGCCAGGTGGCTCTTTTAAGGACGGCATTTGGATAGAGAGAGGTGGGGAGGCGCAGATTGCTCTGGTTCCTCTGTGTTCTTCAGCTTCCTAATGAGGGTCTCAGCACTCCAGTGGCACTTTGTGTTGACACTTGAGGGTCTTAGCGTGGACTCCGGGGCCTGGTGGCACAGTAGGGCGGGAGCACCATTCTGGAGTGATGCTGCAAAAGGTCACTGAAGCTCGAGCCTGGATCTCGGCATTGGGAAAGGAATAGTTACCCCCACCGCAAGGGCCGGGGTGAACTTGACCCCAGCGGCTGCCTCTCGAGTGTGCGTGTGCAGAAAAGCCTGCTCCTCCTCGAGGTCCTCCGCTGAGGCCAGGCGAGGTCCAGAGCAGCGGCCTGCTGACCCACTTCCTAAACTTGGCCCTCCAGTGGCGGGCGCCGAGCTCGCCTCCCCCTCTGTCCGCCCTGTCCTGGGAGGTGTGCTGACAGGCATTTTTATTTTTTATTTTTTTGTAATATTTTTTTTCAGCATGGATATTTATACATTTCTTGAGTACAACAGGGTTACATAGACATTTATGACATATTAATCATTGTCAGATCACAGATAGCACCACTTCTTCGTTTTACACGTATAGCCCACATTCTTAACATAGCCTGGTAAAGCAAACTTTCTAGAGTCATAAAACCATACTCCTTTAGGATCATATATTTACTTTCTAAGAAGTAGGAGGTTCTTTCATCTACGCATCCTAGGAGCAATCTCCAGACTTCAAGACGCCAGTGTAGCCATAGCAGAAGAGTCAGTATAATGCATATATGCAGATAGCAACTGCCAGGGGGGAAAGGGCCCGGCTAGGCTCCCATAACACCCCCATTTTTATTTTAAAATGCATGAAGGACTGTGCCTGTCTTAGGTCGTTTCCTATCAGGTGCTTAATCTTACCCGTCATGGGTCTCGATGAGTCATTCAAGGAGCCCTGACAGGCATTTTTAAATGGCATGAGATGACAGTGGCTCAGTCAGGCCTGCATGAGGCACAGGAAGACCCGGGTCTCCAGGTGGCTGGCCCTGCCCCTTCTGACCACCCATTGGGGCGCCCCCTGTCTGTCAGGAGGGCTGAGTACTGGGCTCAGGTGGCAACCCGTGCCTTTTTCCCTTAGTGAAGACCGAGTCAGCTTCAGGGGACCATCCCCTCCAGGGCCAGCTCAACTGTCTGAAGGAGATCCCGGAGGCCCCGGACAGGCGTCCCAGCCCCTCAGGGCCACACGAGGACCCAGGGACCTGGAAGAGGCATTCTGGAGGTAAAGGCCGCTGGCTGAGCTGCGGGGCCCTGGACACCGTCCATTTGCTTTCCTGCCCCAAGCAGGGCCGTGTGTGACCCTCTGCACCAAAACACAGCGCTGTCAGAGGGGCCAGAGCCGGGAGTTGTCAGTGTCACCGCGTGAATGAAGTGAGGCCCAGGAAGTGCTTAGTTAGTACTCAGTACTACAGACTGGCTTTTGTATAGGAAGTAAAAGTGCAAAAGGAAGGAAAGGATGATGGGGAGGGAGGGAGACAAGAAGACAGAGTTGCAGCCAGAACGCCCTCGGCCTGATTGTGAGCCGTGCTTCCTATCATATATGTTTGGGCCGGGTGGGATGGCTGGGATTTGGGGTTCCCGTCAGGTGTGTGGGGCGGGCTCACCTGTGCAGGTGCACTTCTCAGAACTCAGCCTTGGGGTTGGGCCTGCTGGCCAAGGAGCTCTTTCAGATTTGGAGCTGACAGGGCAGGACGGACTTAATCCTCTTTAGAAAGTTCTGGAGCAGCTGGGAGTGGTGGCTCAGGGCTGCAATCCCAGAACTTGGGAGGCTGAGACAAGAGGATTGCAGGTGTGAGGCCAGCCTCAACAACTTAGTGAGACCTCTCAGCCACTTAGCAAGACCCTGTTTCAAAATAAAAAGGGCTAGAGGTATATCTTGGAAGTAGAATGCCCCCAGCTTCAATCCTCACTACCGCCCCCTCCTAAAAAAAAAAGCTGTGGCGCACCCAGAGGGGCCTGCATGGCAGCGGTGTGGCTGTGGTCTGTACTGGTGATGGAGAAGTGACCCCTGTGGAGACCTCAGGACTTGGGGTGGCCTGAAACCTGGGTTTCCCGTGGCTGCCTTCCCACAGGGCCCAGGCGCCTCCAGACCCCGCCTTCCGGAGCCGGTCCTGGAGCCAGCGGCGCGCTCACTGTGGTGAAGGTGGAGGACGGCTGGCCCCACAGCCCCCTGGTGCCTTCTTCCTGCCAGCTGGGCAGGCAGGGCCAGGGCCCCTCTGCCACCGGAGACGCCAAAGAGGTCCGAACACCCTGCTGGGGTCCCACAGCTCAAGGTGAGGGCTGCTTTGTCTGTCCCTGTCTCCCAGTGGGACCTGCCTGTCCCCTGGTCTTCCTTCCCAAACAATGACTCCCTTAGTCCACATCTGCCTCAGGCCCGTGCCTGGCAGCCCTCTGGTTTAAGGACCTTCATCTTGCAGTGAGGCCCTGTCTGAGGAAGTTGACCCCTCAGGTGACAGGTGGCTCTCCCTGCCCCTCTCCTTGAAGCCAGGGATTCCCTCCCTCCCCCCCTCCCTCCCCCCCTCCCTCCCTCCTTCCCTTTCTTCCTTCCTTCCTCCCTCCCTTCTTCCCTTCCTTCCTAGCAGAGAGCAGATCAGAAGTCCCACAGAAGGACACCCCCCCCCAGCACCTGATACAGGGCCCATCACCCCAGCAGAAGGCCGTCCAGGGCCTGGCAGGCTGGGACAAGAGCCTGTGAGAGAGGGTGACAGGGCGACGTCTCTCTCCCAGCCGGCAGGGCCTCAGGCTCACCACTGGAAGCTCTGGAGGCTTGTCTGAAAGGCATCTCCCCACGGGAGGCATCTCCGCCCCTGCCGCTGGCCCCGTCTTGGTCCCGGAGCCCCCAGCTGGGAGATGCTGGGCCTCAGAGGCCTGAGCTGCAGCCCCAAGGATCACACGGCAAAGGTCGGGTGGCCCTGGGCTGGGGTGGCCTTTGGCCCCGTGCATGCAGTGGAGGGAGATGCAGGGGACGAGTATGTCGCCCTCCAGCAGTCGGGGTCCCCTGGGGCATGCACCCTTCTTCCCCCAGTCCCTTTCATGTCACCCCCAAACAGCTCCCGGGGTCCGGTGAAAGCAGTTAAAGTCTTCCTGCCGCTCCTGCCCTGGATACTCTTCTGAGTTCCGACGTGACCTTCTCTGAGCACTCCTACTCTTAGTTCTGAGACAAGCTGTGTGGTTTCAGGATTTTCACGGTCCAGGAGATACTTGGGGGCAGGGTCTCCTGGTGCCATCCATTCCAGGGCCCCAGGACCTGTTCTCTGGGGGTCTCTACTGCGCCCCTGAATGTGCTGTTTCCTGCAGAAGCCACGAGGGAGCCGCTTCAGCCCCTGGGCCTGCGGGTCTGCGTGAGAGAGGGTCCAGCCCAGCCCCCCGCCCCCCGGGGCACCCCCTCCAGCTTCTCCTCAGCCAGCAGCTCCGACGGGGACCTGGATTTCGGGAGCCCTCGGGGGAGCCAGGGACTGCAGCCTGAGAAAGGTGAGCTGAGCCAGCCTGACGCCGGCGTGACGGGAGGCCCTTGTCCACCATCATCTGCTGCTGGGCCTGGTGCCAGAGCAGAGCTGGGGATACTGAGGCAGGAGGAGATGCTGGGCTTGCCTTGGAAGCGGTGAGGGAGGGCCCACTTGATGACTTGCCTAAGAAGGGGCAGGATGATGTACCATGTCCCCGAGGGCTCTTTAAAAATCCCAGCTAGAGCCAGGCGTGGTGGCACACGCTCGTAATCCCAGTACTTTGGAGACCGAGACAGGAGGATTGCAGGTTTGCGGCCAGCTTAGGCTACTTAAGTGAGGTCCTCTGCAACTTAGTGAGACCTTGTTTCAAAATAAAGAATAAAAAATAGGGCTGGGGGTATAGCTCGGAGGTAGAATGCCTCTGAGTTCAATCCCCAGTACCGCAAAAAAAAAAAAAAAAAAAAAAAAAATAGGGCTGGGGGTGTAGCTTGGAGGTAGAATGCTCCTGGGTTCAATTATCCGTACTGCAAAAAAATAAAAAATAAAAATCTCAGCTGGGTGTGGCTGTGCATGCCTGCAATTTCAGTACTTGGGAGGCTGAGACAGAAGGATCACTGATGAGCCGGGCGTGGTGGCGCACGCTTGTAATCCCAGCATTCGGGAGGCTGAGACCCGAGGATCCGGGTTCGAGGCCAGCCTCAGCTACCTAGTGAGGCACTCCGCAACTTAGTGAGACTCGGTTTCAAAATAAAGAATAAAAAATAGGGCTGGGGGTGTAGCTTGGAGGTAGAATGCCCCTGAGTTCAATCCCCAGTACCGCAAAAAAAAAAAAAAAGATCACTGATTTAAGGCCAGCCTCAGCAACTTAGGGAGGCTCTCAGCAATTTAGTGAGATTGCTTCCAAATAAAAAATAAAATAGGAGCCGGGCGTGGTGGCTCACGCTTGTAATCCCAGCATTCGGGAGGCTGAGACCGGAGGATCCGGGTTCGCGGCCAGCCTCAGCTACCTAGTGAGGCATTCCGCAACTTAGACTCGGTTTCAAAATAAAGAATAAAAAATGGGGCTGGGGGTATAGCTCAGAGGTAGAACGACCCTGAGTTCAATCCCCAGTACCGCAAAAAAAAAAAAAAAAAAAAATAGGGACTAGGGACATAGCTCAGAGGTAGATTGCCCCTGCCACTCACCTGGGAAGGCTCTTCCCCTGGAATCCCTGCCCAGCTGCTTCCTGTCACATGCAGGGCTGTCACTAGAAACACAGCTTTTGCAACCTGGTTGGGTTTTTTCCTAGTTGAAAATGCACGAGCATTGCCCGCCACGGTCTGATGTCATACCCAGAGGAGAGGAAGCCTGCGGGGGTGGAGGGCCCGCCGCTGAGTGGTCACTGAAGCCTCGTGCACATTCAGTCGTGAGGGCCACTCTGTGTGCCGCCATGATGGCCGCTCGGTGTTCGGAGGCTGCCTAGAACCCATGCCTGTGGTCAGGCTCCCTGTTACGGCGCCCTCCCTGGGATGGTGCAGGCTTCTTCTAGGCTGACAGGTGTTTGGGGTCGAGTCTCCACCTGGGTCCTGAGCTACCCCTGCAAGTCCGTGGGCTCCGCACCTCCCCTGGGGCTCCTGGGGTTTGCAGAGTCCGCGCTCCAGCCATCCCTGGCGACCAGTGTTTGGTCTCTACAGGGTGCCTGCCAGGAAGCTCCCCGCTCCAGGAACTGGAGAACTGTCTCAAAGAGCTGCCCGTGCGCAGGCAGCGGCCTGCCCGGCCCTGCCCCTCAGCAGCGGACAGGGAGCCGAGGAGAGCAGAGCCCAGGGACTGGACGGCAGATGAGGAAGGTAACGGTGGTGGCCACGGTGCCTGGGAGTGGGGCTGGCCGGCCGCCAGGCTGTTGCCCTGGACACTGCTGCCGGGTGCCACCAGTCCTGGGCCTGGGTAGAGAAAGCCAGGTGGTTCGGCGCCCATGCAGACACCCTGGTGACTAAGAGGTGGCAGAGTCCAGGACACGGACACCACGGCCTGCCATCTGCCGCTGTACTGTGCAGGTCTCAGCAGATCATCCTGCCCTGTCGCCTCGGTGCCTGGACACTAGTCACTGAGCGGCGGGGCGCACAGGAGGCCACGTAGCTGCTCTAGGAATAGAGACCTGGAGGACTGGAGCAGGCGCCTGTGGGCTGGCCAGGGAGGCTCCCAGTGGACCCCTCCCCCCACCCCGTCCGAGACAGGCTGGGCGGGTAGTTCCCACCCCTGAGACTTGTGTCCTGAGAGCCCCACGGCTGCAGAAGTCCTCATCCATTCTTCTGTGGCAACCCGAGGCCCACAGGGCTGACGGGGTGGAGAGAAATGCCCACCCGTGGCCTCCCAGGGGCCAGCCTGCAGGCCAGGCCAGGACACAGAGGCAGCTGCAGGACGCTAAGCTGCCCTCCGTCTTTACTGGCCTCTTTTCCCTCCAGTTAAAGCTTCTGGTGAGGAAATAGATTTCCCTTCTCTCTTTTCCTTCCCCATCCTACACCCCTTCCCCAGAAGACTAAAAGTGGAGCCAGACAGAAACCACAGTGTGCCGAGACACCACGGCACAGTACTGGCAAGGAGGGGGCGGGGGAGCATGGTTCTGTCCAGCCATTGGGCCGCTCCAGGGGAGACGCTGCCCCCGCCCCCCGGGCCAGGCAGGTGGCTCCAGCAGCGCCTCTCTGGGTCTCGGGATGGAAGGATGATGAGGGTGGCTGATCCCCTGGCCTTTAGACTGCTGGTCTCTGCGCCGTGCTGGGTGGGAGGACGCAGCCTGCCGAGGGGGAGGGCCACCTGCTTTTGAGGCCCAGGGCTTGGCTGGGACCTCACCACTCATGACTTCCAGGGACTTGAGACTTCTAGAAAGTTCCCCAGCTGGCTCTCCAGAGCATCCGGGGACTTGGCCAGGATCCGCCTTTGCTTCTTTCCACTTCCCCCGGCTAAAGAGTGAGCTGCTCAGGGCCCGCCGGAGTCCGTGAAGCCGTGGGCAGCGCCGAAAGGGCCTGGTGTGTGTACCTGGTCGTTGAGGCACAGCCCTGGCCGCCATCAGGTGGTGGCAGCTGGCTGTCCTGTCGTTGCACAGGGACAGCGCCCAGGCCCTCCCCTCTGCACCGCCTGCAGAGCTCCCTCAGGGGCATCCTGCCCGCGAAGCCCTTGCCCTTCGCCTGCCTGGCCGGCCCCGGCCCCGGCCTCAGCTCCAGCTCCAGCTCCAGCCTCAGCGGCTCTGACGGAGAAGACCCACGGCTGGAGCCTGTGCCCTGGCGGCTGCCCCTCCAGGGTGAGCCCGGGGACGGGGGGCTGGAGACCGCGAGCCGCTCTCTGGGCGCCGCTCAGGGCTCTGACATGGGCTTTGTTTGCCACGCAGAGATAGGCCCCCTCCCCAGCTACAAGCACCCGGTCCCTCCGTCCCCCTGCCCTGGCAGGTCCCCCAGAGGCAGCAGCCCCAAAGAAGACCCCGAGAGGACAGAGCCTAGGCAGTGCCATGGCCTCAGTGCAGGTAAGCCTGGGTGTCCCAAGGTACTGACTGAGTTCTCCAGTCCCACCAGTAGCTCCGTCTGCCACTTCCAAAAGCCCTCCACGTTTGTTCCCATAAGGGGAGCTGAGACCGAGCAGGTGGGGCCCTCGGGCAGGGGGCCCAGAATAGTGTTCGTGAGCGTCTGTATGGAGAAAATCTTGGCAAGCCAGTTAATGATGTATATACGCTATATATACCTAGTAATATATACACACACGTGTGTATGTATACATCCAATGATAATATTATTATATGACATCTTAGAAACTTGGCAGTCAACAAAAGAAATACCAGGAGTGAGGTTTCCTCACCTGGGAGCACTTGGAGGGGGAAGACACCACCCGCTGTGCCCGGCTGTCTTGCGTCTCCACCTGGGCTCTGTGACCCGACCCAACCCGGTGTTTGCTCCCAGCAGGAAAGGCAGAAGCGGGGACAGAAGGCAAGTCCCAGTCGCCCAGGAGAGAAGAGGGTGCAGAGCACGCCTGCCGGCCCAGCCCCCTCTGCAGTCCCGGAGGAGAAGGAGGTAGGTCCAGGGAGGTGGGGCAGGGGGATGGCTCCATTCACAGGCCTGGCCTCCGCCTGGTGAGACCCCAGGTCATTCCACATTCCCCGCTGCTGTGGGCCGGGCAGAAAATGGCAGAGTGGCTGGCTACGGACCTTGGGACGCTCCCCAGCACACTCCAGAAAGAGCCTTACCGGGGCCAGGACCCCCAAATCAGCCCCTCTCCACATGTTCCCCCTCCCGATGGACCCCCTCGGCATAACACTGGGGCTGCCCGGAGACTCCAGCGTGGGCCTCATCCTGTAGATGAGCCAGCGCCACCCCCCAAGGCTTCACGCGGCAGCAGCTGCTCCACAGCCGGGCCCGCAGTCCTACTGTGCGCCCCACGGCACATCTCACCGTTGTTTGAAAGTGTGACTTCTTTTCTTTTTTAGGCCACATCAGGACATCCCCCTGTCAGAGTGGCTCTGGCAGAAGGATGTGTGTCCCTGTCCCCAGCGCCCTGTGCTCTCTCCGCAGAGGCAGCTGGGTGTCCCTGTCCTGCCCCTCAGCTGGAGGAAAGACCCGGACCCCGGCGGAGTGAAGAACCCGGGGGCCTGGGGCCCGGACATGGAAGATCCAGCACCGCAGGTGAGCCGGTGGCGTCCCTGTCCCCTCCATACTGGCCAGGACCCGGCTCATGGGCAGGAAGTCTCGCCCGCAGCCACTCATGGTGCATGCTTTGCATTGGTGTTTTATTACAGAAATTTGGGGACTTTCATAAAAGACACACACACCTTTTAAAGACAGAAATTAAGAAATGTTCCCGAACCAAAGTCTGGGGTTTCGGGGGACTTTTGAGGACGTTAGAGACTAGATGAGGGAACTGAGGCCAGCACTGGGTCGAGCGGCAGTGTAGACAGGCCAGGTGCAACGTGCCCCGAGTCCCGCTGGGGCCGCCCCACCCCAGGGCCGGCAGCAGAGCCCTCGGGGCCCAGCCTCGGCTGCTCCTGAGATGCACCATTTTCTTAAGGGCTCTGGGCCGCCCGGGTGCCTGACCCTTGCCCTCCCTCGGATGGAAGTGCTGACCTGACTCAGATCCTTGCTTCAATTAAAGAACTCAACCAGACCGGGCTGGGGGGCCAGGACCACTCCCCCTGGGACTGCCTCCTCCACTGCAGCGCTGGAGGGAAGGGCAGAGCCTCCGCTGGGCTCAGAGGAGCAGGACAGAGCAGAGCCCTCCGTCCCTCCGTCTGGCCCGAGCAGGCTCGGGTTGGTGGCAGCTGTGACCGAGGCCCTCCTGCGAGGTTTGCCAGAGGTTGCGACCAGCTTCGCTCCCAGGGGATTGGGAGTAAAGGATTAGATGTTTTGCTTTTGTTTTTTTTAAAGTAACTTGAGATTTAAAATCCTCTAAATCTGTAACTTGTGGATAGAACGAAGGAAGGCCAGAGGGCAGTACCCTGTGGTGTGGCTGTGACGGAGCGATAGGTATGAGTGGCCCCAGGTACTCCGCTAGAAACACGTGCTGGCCCTCCGGGGTGCCGCTGGCCCATCTCCTGGGTGCGTGCCCATCACCTTGGCCTTGTGCCATCCGGGGCCTGCTCTGGCTCCTTCCCACTGTCCCCTATACTGGGGGTCGGAGCCCCAGGGGGCGTTTGGTCCCAGTGGTGGTAGAAGAAACCCACCAATTCTTTTCCTAGAAGCTGGGAGACTCCTGTCTTGGTCACTATGGAGACCCAGTCTGGTTGAGCTGCCTGTCGGCAGGGAACAGCAGGAGAGCCATTTGCTGGAACAGGGCTTGTGTCAGTATTCCCAAGCCCGAGTTGCCTTCCTTGCCTTCCAGAAGCCAGGCCGCAGAGAGACAGGACGCTGAACACCCTAGAACAGGAACCCTCTGGAGGGAGAGGTCCTTGCGGCAGCACGAGAACTCAAACCCTGTCTGTGTTCTGGTTTTAGCGGGATCACAGGGGAGCCCACCCGAGCCGCCCAGCAGGTCCCCCCCTGCAGCGGCTGTCTTGCCCCTGCGGCCAGCCCCCTCGCCCCTTCCGTGCCCCTGCGGGCGGCCCCTGCAGCAGGAGCTGCACAGCCTTAGTGCTGCACTCATGGAGAAGCTGGACCGGCTTGCTGCAGCCCTGGCAGGCCTGGCTCAGGAAGTGGCCACCATGAGGACCCAGGTGGACCGGCTGGAGAGGCGCCCAGGGTCCCTCCCCCGGGGACCCCGCTGGGCCAGCGCACCAGGTCACAGACACCTGCCCTACTGGAGACAGAAGGGCCGCACCAGACCTCAACCAAAGATCCTGCGGGCTCGGGCAGAAGGCTTCAAGACTGGCACCCCCCCGGCACCCTCCAGAGGGCGGGCGCACCTGGCGTCTCAGCGGCCTGCAGAGGCTCCTCTGGCAGAACCTTCTAGACCCAGCTGCAGCCCCTCCCAGCAGCCCCCCTCCTTGGCACCCAACTGCCACACTGTGCTGACTGGGCTCCCGCCTGTCGGACACACCGGGTGCCACCAGAGCCCCCTCCCCACTTCAGTGCCTGCCGCCTTGCCCGCTCTGGTGGCTTCTCCTGCGCCCAGCGCAGATGCAGAACCGCCGACTGTGGGAGCAGCACCAGCCAGCCCCCCACCCCGGCCCAAGGAGTCCAGCGGCCTTCGGGGGGGAGCCCTCCGGGAGGAGCTGTGGGGCAGTGAGCACAGGGACCCACGGTGGGGGGCCCACTAGCTGTGCTCCCCATCAGCGCGGCCGCCCTCCCCCGGGCCGCGTGTGCTCAGGAGGCTGCCAGGGCTGCGGCCCTCCCTCCCCCGCCCCTGGCTTTCTTGGCTCAGGTTCAATCTTCTCTGGTCCAGAACCGTCCAGACTGGTGCTGGTGGGCAGCCCCACGCCCTGCGGCCAGCTGCAGGGCGGCCCCGGCCCTCTCCCTCGCCACTTGCCCCTTCTGATCTCAGGACACCGCAGAGGGCCAGGCCCTGGCCTTCCTGGAGTAAAGACTGGCACAGATCTCATTTTGGGGAAAGCCCCGCCCGTGGTCAAGCTGGATTTACCATGTGGATTGTAAGATTAAAGACAGCTGCCGAGGAAGGGCGCACCGTGGGGTCTCACTCAGGCATGGCTGACGGGGTCACACACACCCAGAGAACTCGCCCTCGGGAGCATGTTTTCCCTTCATTACTTCTGTAAAGACCCTCTTCAGGTCAGTGCACAGTCTCAGGTCCTGGGGTCAGCACTTGGTCCCATGAATGGGGGTCCAGGCTGTGCAGGAAGGGGGGTGGTGCCATGAGCAGCGGTCACTAGACTGGCCCCAGCCCTGTCCCCTGATGCCTGGCCGTGCCCGGAGCTGGCCCGTCTGTTACGCACCTCACCTCCCCAGAGCCGGGGGTCGCTGCATTCCTCACGTAATCTGAGGAACCTTCTGGAACACTGGAAAACCCGACCTGTGGCGGGCTGGCAGCTCTGCAGCCCGGCCTCTGGGGTGCCAGTGCTGAAGCCCAGGGCACAGGGGACCTCTGTCCGTCATGACCACATGAGCTGCTTTGCCCAGTGTGTCCCAGAAGTCAGGGTCACCAGAGACACCGGTGCCTGCCGTCCCTCAGTGGGCGAGGACAGGCAGGCACACCCTGCAGGTGCCCCAGGCCAGACACCACCACAAGGGGGCGCTAGTGTCCTCAGGACTAGAGCAAGTGACAACTAATATTCCTAAGATCTCGCAAGCAGAGTGTTGATCACAGTCACGCTGACAAAGAGCAGAGACGGCCTGGGCTCCCGGCTCCTGAGGGACTCTCACGGGGCAGCTCCGTAGGTGGCACGGGGCACCTTCAGGGCCAGTCGGGAGGGCTGGGACAGACTTGGAGTGAAGAGAGACCTCCCTGCCGAGGTGGCCCTGGGCCACTCTCACGGGCAGTGGGAAGGCGGCCACCCTGTGCCTGTGTCGCACATTGAGGCACTCAGCTCTGTGAGTTCTGCAAACAGCAGGTGCCAAGGGCAGGCACGGCACATGTAGGTGCTGCTCTGGCTCGCACAGCTTGTAGTCGGCGGCGCTGGAGGAAAGCCCAGCGCCTCAGTGCCGCCCCGTGCCTGGCGTGGCCCCTCAGCCACCTGAGGCTGCCACCTCCTTCCACCTGTGCCTTCTGTGACAGGCGAGTCAGGGCAGATCTTGGGGACGGGCCTCAGCTCCTGCATGGTGGGGGAGGGGAGTTGTCTTAGGACATGTGGCCACTTTGGGAGAAACCCGAGGACCTTTCTGAACCTGATGGAGTTCCTCGGGCCTGCAGTGGGTCTGCCTGCTGCCATCCTGGGAAATGGCCACAGGAGGGACCGGCTCCCAACTGACCTGGGTGTGACCTTCCCTTCCTCCTCACTCAGCTCACCTTAGGGGTCCTCCAGGGACCCCAGCTGCCCGCTGCCAGCCCCAGGGCCTCATGAAGCAGGAAAGGGGGAAGGGCCTGCTTGGGATGTGAAAGTGTTCCTGTGACCCGAGTCTCCAGCCCACCCCTGAGGGTCTGGCGGAAGGGAGGCTGGGGTGGGGGAGTGCAGGGACCCCGGTTCACCCCATCGACACCTGTGAGGGGCTGCTCCCTGATAAAGGGGATTGGCACGCACAGGTAAGCCAGAAATGATCTTGACCTCCTGTCTTTGTATTTTATCTCATCTTTTGTGGTACTGGGGATTGAACTCAGGGACATCCTACCTCTGAGCACCAAACGTGCACCACCACACCCGGCTTATTCTTTTTTTTTTTTTTTTTTTTTTTTTTTTTTTTTTTTGCGGTACTGGGGATTGAACTCAGGGGCATTCTAACTCTGAGCTACACTCCCAGCCCTATTTTTTATTCTTTATTTTGAAACAGGGTCTCACTAAGTTGCAGAGTGCCTCACTAGGTAGCTAAGGCTGGCTGTGAACCCGGATCCTCTGGTCTCAGCCTCCCAAATGCTGGGATTACAAGCATGTGCCACCATGCCCGGCTGATGTCTTTGTATTTTATCTCATCTTTTGTGGTACTGGGGATTGCACCCAGGGGCAGTCTATATCTGAGCTACTCCCCCAGCCCTTTTTATTTATTTATTTTTTATTTTGAAACAAGGACTTGCTATGTTCACACTGACCTGGAACCTGCAGTCCTCCCATCTCAGCCTTCCAAATTCATGTCTTTGTATTTTAGATGTGGTTCCTGTGAAAAAACTACAGAATGCAACTACAGTTGAAGTCTATCTCATAATCCATCTTGACAAATTAGTTCTGGGATCCCTTAACCCATTTAGCTGTAACATAATTACTGATATATTTAGGTTTGAGCATAACATCTTATTTTGTGCTTTGTGATTGTACCACCTGCTCAAGGGTTTTTTGTTGTTTGGTTCCTCCTCCCCTCCTCCTCCCTCCCTCCTCTTCTTCCTCCCTTGCCTTATTTTGGGTTGACAATGTTGTAGGTATTTTTTTTTTCTTATTCTATTTTTCCTTTTTTTTTTTGCGGTTCTGGGGATTGAACTCAGGGGCATCCTACCTCCGAGCTATACCCCCAGCCCTATTTTTTATTCTTTATTTTGAAACCGAGTCTCACTAAGTTGTGGAGTGCCTCACTAGGTAGCTGAGGCTGGCCTCGAACCCGGATCCTCCGGTCTCAGCCTCCCGAATGCTGGGATTACAAGCGTGCGCCACCACGCTTGGCTCTCCATATTTCCTTCTACTCCCCTAAAATTTAAAGAACTAAAGGTAGAAATATCCAAGTTCAAATTATATTTGAGACATTTTAGCATACTTTTCTCAAAATTGATAGAACAAATCAGGAAGGAAATATTTGAACAAGCCAATTCACAAAATTGGCCTGATTAGCAAACACTGCACCGCAGGACCACTGAGTACACATTGTTTTCAAGCATACACCAAGCATTTACAAAAATTGACCACGCCCTAGAGCAAGGTTGAACAAATTTAAAGTATTTCAGCTGTGTGTGGTAGCAAACACCTGAAATCCTTCTACTTAGGAGGCTGAGACAGGAGGATCACCGGTCAGTGAGGCCAGTGCATGGCAACTTAGCGAGACCCTGTTTTGAAATAAAATAGGAGTAGCAGTGTAGCTCAGAGGTAGAACTGCCTTGTGCGTGGAAGCAGATGTCTCTGGCACTGACACAGTGTCAGCTACATAGTGGAAGGTCAAGGGTCAATAGATACGTGCAGTACCTCCTCCTTACCTGTAGGGGGAGACATTGCAAGATACCAGTGGATGCCTGAAACCTTGAGGAATCCCAAACAATTTAATGTGTCTTCCATCTTAATTAAGTACTTATCCCACACTGTGGCTGTAACTTTTGCAGTTTGAGGTGCAACAGCAAAACCAGCACAGATTTCTTTTTCTTCACAATTTCATGGACTAAGTCCAGCCACTCAACGCTCACTGCGTCCTTTTGCGGAACTTGTCCTGCCGCCAGCCAGGTACCCCTCGGGCATAGCTGAGCCCACAAGTCCTTCCTTTGCTCTCCTCCCTGCCAGAAATACCCGCCTGCAAACACTCAATTTTCTTTGTCAAAGCCCAACTCATTTCCTCCCTCCATCCTGCAGCCAGAAGTGATAGGAGTCATAACAATGATGCCTAGTGTTCATTAAGCATGTTCTACGTCCAGGAACTGGGGAATGACTTTAAAGGCACTGAAACCTCGAAGCAATCTTGTAAAGTTTGTTACCTGCATTTTACACGCTTAAAACCTGAGCATCTGAGCAGTTCAATAGCTTGTCCCAAATGACACTTGTAAGACGTGGAGCACAGGTTCAGACCCAGGTCTGCTGCAGGATCACTTCTCAGTCTTCTCTCTGCTGCCCAATTCAGTCAGGCTAGTCTACGCGCCCCAGGTCACTCCGTCACAGAATTCCAATGACTGGACAATGTTCCAGGAGACCGAAGCACAGCTTCTTTATTTAGACATCTTTTTACTATTTGAATTTGATATGCAGTGATCTTCTTTGTTCTCATGCCCCTTTTTCTGTTTCAGAATCTCCAGAAGTAGGACCACTAAGAATGTCCATTTTAGGGATCTGGATAGGTAAAGTCAAGTTGCTTTCCAAAAGAATGTTGTCATTAACAGTATATAGCTGTACCAATCTTACAATTACATCGTATAGCGGAATTGATCATTTTTTCTTTCAAACCTACAGAAAATGTGAGGCTACAATGAGTAGCCTCATGCACTTTACCTATAATTCACCAGTTGTTAATATTTGGCCACAGTCGGTGGTTCTCTCTGCCCACCCCCATATAGATTTATAGAGATTTTTTCTTATTTGCCGAGCCATCCATAGGTAAACTGCAGACATCATGACATTCCTAAATACTTTGTTGCATATATCCTAAGAACAGTCTTCTACATAATCATAAGACTACTGACACCTCTAAGAAATTTGACCTTATATGATAGTATTATTGCATAGCGTATAGCCTATTTATTGATATGAGATTATTGTCACATAATGTATAGCCTATTTATTGATATGATAGTATTATTGCATAATGTACAGTCCATTTATTGATATGATAGTATTATTGCATAAGGTGTAGTCTATTTTCTTTTTTTTTTTTTTTTGCAGTACTGGGGATTGAACTCAGGGGCATTCTACCTCCGAGCTACACCCCCAGCCCTATTTTTTATTCTTTATTTTGAAACCAAGTCTCACTAAGTTGCGGAGTGCCTCACTAGGTAGCTGAGGCTGGCTGCGAACCCGGATCCTCCAGTCTCAGCCTCCCGAATGCTGGGATTACAAGCGTGCGCCACCACGCCCGGCTGGTGTAGTCTATTTTCAAACTTCCCCAATTGTCCCAATAATGATTTTACCATTTCTTTCTGTCCAAGTTCCAACCAAGGATCACATACTGCATTTGATTGGCACCGCTCTTCCACCTTTGATCTAGAACCATCCCTTGCCACTTTTTCTTTCATGACATCAATATTATTTAATAAATCAGAGCAATTGTCTTGTATCATTGTGTGGATTTATCTGGCTGTTTCCTCATGATTGGATTAGGTCAAACATTTTCAGCAAGAACACTTCATAGGTGATTGTTGAGCACTTTCTATTGTTTCATGTCAGAAAGTGTGTGTGCGTGTGCGTGTGTGGTGTACTTGTCTCATTATCAGTGATAATGAATGCAATTACTCAATTACAGTGTGCTTTGGTCAGATTTTCATCACTGTGGCCAAAATACCTGACACAAACACGTAACTTGGAGGAGGAGAGGTGCGTTTTGGCTTGTGGTTTCAGAGGTACAGTCCATGGTCGGCTGGCAGAAGGGAGCAAAGGAGGAGAGCTGCTCCGCTCATGACAGCTGGGAAGCAGAGAGAGAGAGTCCGAGAGCCAGACAGTAAGGGGCCAAGGACAGACATGGTTCTGAAGAGTATGACCCAATGACCTACTCCCTCCAGCCTTGCCTCACCTGCCTACCATTTCCACCATTTCCCTGGTAGCCCATTCAAATTATTAATTAAAAAAAAATTAATGCATCAATGGACTGATTCACTGATGACGTCAGAGCCCTTGTGATCCAATCGATTTCTAAAAGCTCACCTCTGGATGTCGCTGCACTGGGGCCCAAGCCTTCTACTCGTGATCTCTTAGGGGTCTTTCAGGTCCAGATGGTAATGGTGACATGCTCCGGATCTCTCCTATATAAAGAAGTGCTTCCCCTTTGCAACTGGTAAAGTCATCGGTTTGGTGATGCTTTGAGACTGTGACCGTCCTGATCCTTACAAATGTCACACAGCAGTTCTAGTATCCATGATAATCATTGCCGAAATGAATTATTCCATTTGTGGTCATGAAATAAGGTCTAAAATTCTATCATTTCCTCTATATTTATTACATTTAATCTCCTATAAAAAAGAACTTTTCTAACCACCACCACCCTTTGTAGTACCACCATAAACTCATGGTTTTTTTTTTTTTTTTAACTGTTTTTATGATTCTCAAATGGCTCAAAATTTGGCCAATTGGATACCAAGCTGATTCCTATGTCCTACCATTCTTTGGGGAGAAAAATCCTTACTTTCTGGCATGAAAAGAAGTCAGGTTCCCCTTATATTTTTCCTGCCCCAGAGTTAGAAGCCACTGTTTCCTTGGAGGCTTGCTTCATTTCAGTGAGATTGGTATCAAAAATCTAATCCTGGCTTTGGGAGGACCGACTTCAACTGGCGTGTCACTGCTTCTAGGTACGGAGATATTGGCGTCCTCTGGTCTAAGTCTCAGGTTACTGCTGTTCACTGCCTTAAATCTTAGTCTTATTGATTTTCCAGGTCTCAGGTCTCAAATAGCAAGGATGCTTGAGCAACTCATCTTGTCCGCAAGTTCCCCTTCAGCCATATTTGATGTTCTTATTCTTTGCTAATGACAATGAACTTTTTTTTTTAAAATCTCATGTAAAACGGAGAGAGACCAGCTTTAGAAAGCTTTGTTATTGCCGGGCGTGGTGGCGCACTGCAACTTAGTGAGACCCTGTTTCAAAATAATATAGAGCCGGGCGTGGTGGCGCACGCTTGTAATCCCAGCATTTGGGAGGCTGAGACTGGAGGATCCGGGTTCTTGGCCAGCCTCAGCTACCTAGTGAGGCACTCCACAACTTAGTGAGACTCGGTTTCAAAATAAAAAATAAAAAATAGGGCTGGGGGTATAGCTCAGAGGTAGAATGCCCCTGAGTTCAATCCCCAGTACTGCAAAAAAAAAAAAGAAAGAAAGAAAGAAAAAGAAAGAAAGTTTTGTTATTTTTATTCATTGAAACTTATATCACTCCTAAACCTAAATGTCACCTTCTCAGTAGGACCTTCCCTACCTACCCTATTAAAACTGCAACGCACCCCACAATCCTCCGTTTCCCCCACACCCACTTTATTCTTTCCAATAGCATTAGCTACTGAGCTACTGTTTAATTGGCTTGTTTTGCTTATTCTTTCTGTTCCCTACAGAATGTAAGTTCTCTGAGAGTGGGGATTTGTGATCCCTTTGTTCCTGCCTGCTCCGTGTCCCCCCAGCTGCTACCACAGCACCTAGCACATAGCAGGTGCTCAGTAACCATTGTTAAGAAATTGAATGAATCTAAATAAAAAGTGGGAGCTAGCTAACACACACATTTCCCTCTGTTAAAAAATATAATGGTGTCACTGTGGAGTCCACGTGTGTCATCCCCTCTGGAACATTCCCTTTCAGGGAGAGGAGGCTGCAGGAAGCTGAGTATAATTAACTAGAATCTGTGACCCCTGGATGAAAGCGAGTTTATCAAGACCTACAAGGGCCCCAGAGAGGAGACATATTTGAAAACTTGACATTAAGGGGTTCACTTTGGGAGGCCAAGCATTTGACTTTATGCCAAAAGATCCCAAGGTCAGAAAGCAGACATCCTTAGGAGGATTTTACTTCCTAAGAACTCCCGTTTCTGCCCTGCACCTCTGTTCTTCTGTGATTCCTAGGAAACTAAAACCCCCAGGCGCAGTCAACCATGCCTTCTCCATTGACCCGGAAGCTCTTGTCACCCATGTTTTAACCGTGCAACCATGATCTGTGTTGGCTTCTGCTTTGCACGTCAGAGTTTGGTTCCCATAAACAAAACAACATCAGAGTCAGCGTCCCCAACTAAGGGGACAAGAGTCCTCTTGCTAGGTGGTGCAGGTCTGAGAGAGAGTACAGGATATGCATTCAGAGCCTTGAGTCGCAGTCCACGAAGACCCTGTGCCGAGGGAAGGGAGTGGGCTGCGGAGGGACCGCAGACTCGGGGCAGCAGGTCCAGATTTAAGCAAAAATGGCACCTGTCAGGTACTGTGCAAGGGACTAAACCTGAGTGAAACTAAAACACGTCCAAATTAGGATTTACAGACAGACCTTTAAGGTCTAATGTGAGATGCATTTGTACCTCCAAAATATTTACTACTTGCAGGTGGCGCAAACAAGATCAGCAAGAACATAATTGGGAAATGCTGGGATCTTGTGCTCGGGTGTGTAAATATTTGGAGGGAGAGACAGAGACACCCTACACACACACACACACACACACACACACACACACACACACACACACACACCACGCGCGCGCCTGCCCTAACCCTGCCCCAGGAGAAGCAGGCAGGACTTGGTATTTTCCCTCTGTTTCATTATTTCATGGGGCCTCTACTGAAATCTCAGCCACATCCTGTGATTTGGGGCCTTGGGTGCAGGGAAGAGGAAAGGAGAGGTACCTTCCAAGAGCCGCAGCTCCTGGCTTGCCGGGGGTTCCTCTAGCCATCCTGTGAGGACGCCGGCCCAGGAGCCCGTCACAGAATGTCTCTTCCCCGGCCCTGGGAAGCTTCGCAGCAAGTCCAGCAAGGAGCCCAGGAAGGAGGAGAGGCACCAGGTAAGAGGCCATGGCCGCTGTCCGAGCCAGCCACAGCTTGCCCGGCTTCACGGGACTGACTTGGGTGTTGTAAGGTGCCACTCGGGAAAGATGACGTCTTCTAGGACCCCACCCCCCGCCCCCGATTACTTTCCTCAGTCAGGCGGTGCCGGGCACTGTGCCCAGAGCTAGGGCTGGGGTCAGGGGCGGGGGCTGAGAGGGGAAGCTCGAGTGCTGTCCTCAGACTCTGTGTGTGTGTGTGTGTGTGTGTGTGTGTGTGTGTGTGTGTGTGTGTGTGTATGTGTGTGTGTGTGTGTGTGTGTGTCTTTGTGTCTGTGTGTTCTGTTGGGGAATGAACCCAGGGGCATTCTACTGAGCTACATCCCCAACCCTATATATATATGTATGTATGTGTGTGTGTGTATGTATGTATGTATGCATGTATGCATGTATGTGTTTATTTGCATGGTACCTGGGATTGAACCCAGGGGCATTCTACCTTCAAACCTACACCCCCAGCCCTATTTTATTTTTATTTTGAAATCGGGTCTTGCCAGGTTGATGAGTCTCACTAATTGCTGAGGCTGTCCACAAACCTGAGAGCTTCCTGTCTCAGCCTCCCAAGTACTGCGATTACAAACATGCACACCCATCTTTATATTTTATTCTGAAACAAGGTTTCGCCAGGTTGCTGAGAGTCTCACTAAGTTGCTGAGGCTGGCCTCAGACCTACAATCCTCCTGTCTTGGCCTCCCAAGTACTGGAAATACAGGCCTGTTCCACTGCTCCTGGGTTTTAAACACTTAAATTCAGTCAGGTCGAGCTGGGCGTGGTGGCGCCCGCTTGTAATCTCAGCATTTGGGAGGCTGAGACTGGAGGATCCGGGTTCGCTGCCAGCCTCAGCTACTTACTGAGGTCCTCTGCAACTTAGTGAGACACTGTTTCAAAATAAAGAATAAATAATTAGCTCGGAGTAGAATGCCCCTGAGTTCAATCCCCAGTACTGCAAAAAAAAAAAAAAAAATTCTGTCAGGTCGTCCACTATTTTCCCACCATTTGTGAGGAAGGACAGTGGTCTGACTCCTTTTGGGAAGGTGAGGAAGCAGGTAGCAGGTTTAGAGAGAAGTTGTCTCAGCTCCTTTTGCTGGGGCCGTCTAAAAGGCCTGCTTGCACCCAGATTCCTACGAAGCCTAACCCCCAATGTCACTGTATTGGGGTGAGGGAGAAACTGGGGTCAGATGTGGCCATAAGGTGAGGTTCTTGAGCTCTCTTTCCTTGTCTCTCTGTCTCTGTCTCTGTCTCTCTCTGTCTCTCTCTCTCTCTCTCTCACACACACACACACACACACACACACACACACACACACACGCTAGACACAGAAGGCGGCCCGTCTATAAGCCAAGAAGCAGACGCTCACCAGGAATTGGATTGCCCATCACCCGACCTTGGGCCTCAAGCTTCTATAACAGCGAGAAAAGTCATTCCCGTTGTTTAAGCCACCCCGTCTCTAGAATTCAGTCATGGCGGTCCACGCGCCCTGAGACGGGCCTCCATTTTAAGTGTTCAAGAGGGGTGAAGCTATGGCCTCCCTTGCCATTGACGGTCGCGGGGGCGCGGGCGGTGTGCTCAGAGGCCGCTCTTAGCTGTTCTCTGGTGGGGACACAGCTACAGTTCTCATCGCAGGTGCATCGGGGTGCTGCCAGGATCGCGGGGACAGCCCACGGTGGAGCCAGGGTGCCAATGGAGCAGCAAGCTGGCCACCTTTTTTTTTTTTTGTAATACTGAAGATTGAATCCAGGGGCATTCTACCTCCGAGCTACACCTCCAGCCCTATTTTTTATTCCTTATTTTGAAACTGGGTCTCACTAAGTTGTGGAGTGCCTCACTAGGTAGCTGAGGCTGGCCGCGAACCCGGATCCTCCGGTCTCAGCCTCCCGAATGCTGGGATTACAAGTGTGCACCACCACGCCCGGCTTGGCCACCTTTTCTGAGTGTAGGAATCTAACCCAAAGATGCTGTCGTTTCAGGAGCTGGCCCACAAGAGGACACCCGGGGTCCCACCCAGGCAAGGTGCTCGGCGAGGAGCGGCCATTATTGGTTAGGACGCCCCTTACCTCCACATGGAAACCAGAAAACATAAATTTTAGATAAAAGAAGCCCCTCTGTAATGAAAGCTGGGAGTTTTAATATTTTATAGTATCTTGGAAATCCTTTAGTCCTGTGGTTTCAAATCTAGTTGCAACACAAAAAATGCAGTGTCGTGTGCTGGCTTCTGGTTCTGCACTTCTATAAGGTTCCAGGATCAGTCTCGATGGCACATTTCTACTGTGGCCGATCCCCATTTCCTCATCCTCCCCTGCCTGTCCTCCCTGGAGGCCGACTTTCCCCCTTCCGGCCCAAGGCCTCTGAGGTGCTTCACTTAGTTGCCGGAAAAGTCTCCCAACCTGACTACGTTTGACGCAACTTCAATTAAAAGTGGGTCTTCCGAGCCGGGCGTGGTGGCGCACGCTTGTAATCCCAGCATTCGGGAGGCTGAGACCGGAGGATCCGGGTTCGCGGCCAGCCTCAGCTACCTAGTGAGGCACTCCGCAACTTAGTGAGACTCGGTTTCAAAATAAAGAATAAAAAATAGGGCTGGGGGCATAGCTCGGAGGTAGAATGCCCCTGAGTTCAATCCCCAGTAC
>PVLC010009205.1:0-19258 GCA_004027655.1 Graphiurus murinus | reverse complement strand
CCGGCCCCCGTGAAGACACTGGGGAGCAGGGGGGCACGGCCCCGGAGCGCCCCCGGATAGCCCTGCGGTGAGACCCGCAGAGAAGAACTCCCTGCCAGAGTCCCGGGCTGTGGGGCTGCAGGGGAGCCCCTGCCAGGCTTCCACGGAGCCAGAAATAGAATCCAGCTTGCGATGCCCCTAATGATGTTACGTAATGACATTACATAAGCCCGTTACATAAATCAAAGTCCCGCCATTGCCCAAGAATGTCCCCAGCCCCGAGGCTGACCTAATCCCACTGTCTCTTGTCCGGGCTTCCTACAGGCCTTGTTGACTGCGTGTGAGCCCTGCGTCTCTGTCCCTAGGATCCGGCTCTTAGTCCTCCTCCAGCCCTGGGCCTTGCCTCCACTGTTAGTCCCAGCCAGACGCTCGCCGTCTCTCCCCAGATCACTGGTCCAGGGAGCATGGGCACGGGGTGCCTCTCCTTTACAGCAGAGTGTGAATTGCAGGAGTCCACTCTCTTGCAGGGACTTTTTATTCCCCTGGTCGTGAAATGGAAGACTAACATCTGGTTAAAAAAAATTTCAAGGATCAATAAGTGAGTGGAATGGGTTTTTTCCCCCCCTGGGGGCAGAGGGAGGGTCCCCCTGAAGCCCTTGGAATAATTACTTTAGGGAAGGATCCTGAGAAAGAAAATAAATAAATAAAACCCTTTTGTGTTGGAGCCAACATGTCTTCTGCACACCCTCGCCCACCCCAGCTTGCTTCTGTGGACCCCTCCTCCTCCCCCAGACATTTCTCAGAGCCAGCCCACCCTCGGCCATTCCTCGGAAGCCCACCTCACCCCTAGCTGCCCCCAAACTTTTACCCTAAGAGGCTCTCTCTTTGTAGTACTGGGGATGGAACCCAGGGACAGTCTATCTCTGAGCTACACTCCCAGCCCTATTTTATTCTTTTATTCTGTTTTATTGAGAAAGGATCTCACTAAGTTGTGGAGAGCCTCACTAAATAGCTGAGGCTGGCTGCGAACCTGTGATCCTCCTGTCTCAGCCTCCCAGGTACTGGGATTACAAGCGTGTGCCACCACGCCCGGCACTCCCTCCCTCTTATGTCTCATCACAAGAGATCCTAGTACATGCACACACATGTACGGTTTACAGAAACACTGAATAAAGCAGTCGTTCTTGATGGAAGAAAGCTCAGATCTCCATTGTGTCATAGTCTCCTAAAAATCCAACTGTTTACTGTCATGGCAAAGCTATTTCACTATTACTGCAGAAATGATGTAAAAATCACTTGTAGAATAACATAGCATGAGGCATAATTTTTCATTGTATCTTTTCATCTTTTTTGAATGATACCACGCCTCTCCAAAGCCATTTTTTTTACTTTTTTTTTTTTTTTCTTTTTTTACGGTACTGGAGATTGAACCCAGGAACATTCTACCTCCGAGCTACACCCCCAGTATTTTCTATTCTTTATTTTGAAACAGAGTTTCACTAAGTTGCAGAGAGCCTCACTAAGTAGCTAAGGCTGGCCACAAACTCAGATCCTCCAGTCTCAGCCTCCCAAGTACTGGGATTACAAGCATGTGCCACCACACCTGGCTTCCAAAGCCAATTTTTGAGCACCTCGTAGTGTAGGTAAGTCACTGGGTGGCTCCAATCCAATATGACCGTGTCCTCCAAGAGACACCGACAGGCACAGAGTGAAGGCGCAGGACAGTGCCCTGTGAGGACCCAAGCAGAGATGCGCCTGCAGGTGGAGGGGAAGGTGTGGAGGGGACCGCGCCCCAGGCTTCTTCAGAGGGAGTGCGGGCCTGCCTGTCTACCCCTGCATTTCAGATCTCTGGTCTCCGGTGCTGCAAGAGGCTAGACTTCTGTTACTTTGAGTCACCAGTGTGTGGTACTTGTTAAAAAGGCCCCAGGAAATAAACACAGTGCCTTTGGAGACACAGCCATGAGGGACGGCCCCACACTGTGTGTGCAGGGGCAAGGAGGGGGAGGGGACAGCAGGGGACAGAGGAGCAGGATACCAGATGCCCAGGCTCAGCATTGGCCCAGAAAGGGTGGAGTCCCACGCCTGTGACACAGGGGTTGACTTTCTGGATCCCCACGAACTCACCCCGGGATTCCTCCACCTTCCTCCATCTCCCCCACTTGGCTTCTCTGGGCCTCACCTGTGGGCCCCGCCGGGTCTCCCCCGCCGGGTCTCCCCCGCCAGGTATCACCTGCAGGGACTCCAGCCACCTTTCCCCAGTGCCTCTATCCAGGATGTCATAACACATATCTCCCATAAAGACTAAGCTTCCCCTTGCCTGGTAATTCCTAAGTGTCTGTGTCCACGCCTCCGACACCTAGGACTTGGACTCTGCACCCGCGCCTTACGGGGTCTCTGCAACTGACAATGGTTCCTGGAAACGGAACAATACCCAAGCCCACCTGCAGCTGTGCCAAGCTTTCTCTCGGCCTCTGTCACCCACACTGTGACTCATTGTCCTGGTTGTGGGGAGAGGACACCTTCTCCTCTCCCAGGAGACATGTGAATTCAGTCCTAATCCCAAGGAGCCTGGAGTCCTGGCAAGTTAACTCACCTCCTGGGAGCCACCTCCTAGCCCTCCGGGCATAATTTAGGGCTTTTTACTCTTTGTCCCATGATCCTTTGCAGCATACACTTCCTTCACGCAGTGAACCAAGTCTGCGAGCGGCCTGAAGACCAGGAATGCAAGGTTCCTCGATACAAAGGGACAGTGGAATCTGGTGGATAGAAGTCCACACTCTACGTGGTGCTGCATGCTTGTAATCCCAGTACTTGGGAGGCCAAGACAGAAAGATTTCAGGTTCGAGACCAGCCTCAGCAACCTAGGAAGATGCTGTTTCAAAATTTAAAATATAAAAAGGGTTAGGGGTGTAGCTCAGACATAGAATGCCCCTGGGTTTAATCCCTAGTGCCCCCCCCAAAAAAACAAGTCCAGGTTCTAGGGAAATGCCAATCAAACCCACTATAAGGTACCCACCACCTTACACCCATTAGGATGGCCAGAAAACAAGTGTTGGCGAGGATGTGGGGTTCCATAGGATGCGCCCCCCTTATGCCCAGGTGTATGTTCTAAGACCCCCGGGGGTGCCTGAAACCACAGACAGCACTGAACCTTAAGTTTAACTATGTTTTTCTCTATACATACATATCTATGTCAGTTTAATTTATAAATTAGGTACAGTAAAAGATTAACAACAAGTAACAAAATAGAACAATTTATAATAATATACTGTAATGAAAGTTAGGTGAATATGCTTTCTATCTTTTAAAGTGTGTTGCTACATGTTATTTTCCCTTTTCCTAGTGATAATGTGAGATAATACTTAAAGGAAGCACCCTCCAGCTTCTCTTTGGCATAGCTGACTCGCCAGGCTCACTCGTCATGCACTTTGTGGCCGTTATTCAGTGAAAGAAGGTTATTTGAACACAAGCACTGTGATACCCAATAGCTGATCTGATAACCGAGACGGCTCCTAAGTGCCTAACGGGCAGGTAGCACATACACAGTGGATACTCTGGACAAAGGGATGAATTACGTCATGGGCAGGATGGGAAGGGATGGTGTGCGATTCAATCACATACAAAGAACAGTACACAAATTAAAGCTTACTAACTTTATTTCTGGAATTTTCCATTTAATACCTTCAGATTGTGGTTTACCACAGGTAAATGGAACTTCAGACAACTGAAGCTACTATAGTCGGAACCCTTGATGTAAAATGGTATAGCCACTGTGGAAACCAGTAATGGTGGTGCCTCGAAATATTTAAGATGGCATTACCATGTGATCTAGGAATTCCATTCTGGGTATATACTCAAAATAGCTGAAACCAGAGACTCAGATCATGTATGTACCCTGGTCATAGCAGCATTAGTCACATTAACCATTAGATGGAAACAACCCAAGTGCCCATTGGCAAAAGTATTGTAGACATATGATGGAATCTTACTCAGCCTTAAAAAGGAAGAAAAATGGATTCCATCTTCAACACTAAAAAAATTAAAAATAAATAAGGAAAGGAAGGAAATTCTGGCACATGCTGTAACATGGACAGAACTTGAAGACTTTATAGTAAGTGAAATAAGCCAGACAAATATATAATCCCACTTATAAAAGGTACCTGTAATGATCAAATTCATAAGGAAAGAAAGTAGAATGATGGTCACAGGAGAGACTGCAGGAAGGGGAAAATGAAGGGGGGGGGGTATTGTTTAATGTATGCAGAGTTTCAGGTTTTTTTAAAAATAAATATTTTAATTTTATTGTATTTATTTATTTATTTATTGGTACTGGGGATTGAACCCAGAGGCATTCTGCCTCCAAGTTATACCCCCAGCCCGATTCTGTTTCTTATTTGGAAACAGCATTTCACTCAGTTGCAGAGAGCCTCACTAAGTTGCCAAGGCTGGCTTCGAACCTGCGATCCTCCTGTCTCAGCCTCCCAAGTACTGAGATCACAGACGTGCGGCTCCAAGCCTAGCTAGAGTTTCAGTTTTTAAAGTTGACACCAGTCAAGTTGTACCCATTTCTGGGGCACAGCGTGATGCTTCTGTAGATATATGCCGTGTGCAAAGGTCAAAGTGGAGTGACGACACCCATCACCTCAAACACCCACCATCCCTGCACAGGTGGTTTTCTCTGAACCCTTCTCATCACCAACCTGGAGTTACAGAAGCTGGCAAACCCGTCACACAGGGGTTGATCCTGGGTTCCTCTGCCTCTTTCTTGTCTGTTCCAATCCTAGCACTTTTCAAGACTGTCTAAGGACCTTCCTCCTTCCAAAAACCATCCCCAACCCTCCAGCCCATGCCCAGCTCTTTCCTTATACTTTTCTTCCTCCTCTTTCTCCTCCTCCTTCTCCTCTTCCTTCTCTCCTCCTCCCCTCCTCCTTCTCCTCGTCTTCCTCCTCCTTTTTTGTGTGATACTGGAGATTGAACGAAAGGGTGTGTGTGTGTGTGTGTGTGTGTGTGTGTGTGTGTGTGTGTGTGTGTAGGAGGATTCCTACCTGTGGGTTACACCCCAGCCCTATTTTATTTTTTATTTTGAAACTGGGTCTCACTAAGTTGCTGAGGGAATTGCTGAGGCTGGCCTTGTACCTGCCATCCTCCTGTCTCAGCCTCTCAAGTACTGGGATTACAGGCATGTGCCATCAAGCCCCGCTTCCCTGCACTTCCTCCTGAAGAACAGGATGCAGTACCTGCACCTAGACCACCACAGATGATGGTCTAGGCGTATCATGAAACTCCATCCTTCTCTCTCAGCTCAGGCTTAGCTTTGCCAGTCAAGGACCATGACTCTTATTCTTCAGTTTCCCAGAGCACCCAGCCCTCAGGGGCAATAAGTGAGCCGTATGCTTCCCGTGTATCTTAAAGATGGACTCCAGAGGGCAAGAGCCCTTGTGCTACTCCTTGCCACGTTTGCACAGGGCTGGGTGGATGTTACAGCTCAGCCAGTCTTGCAGCGTGGTGGATTAGAATGCCTGGGTCTCCCATGGCCCAAGCCTTGTCAAACTGGGACACACCTGGAGCTTTCCTGGCTTGAGGTTTGCGGGTGTCTGCTCAATGTCCAACCCTATAGACAAAGAGGGTGCAGACGCAGGAGGTCAGACCACCCGGAAGAGCCCTGCCCTGAGGCTCACGTGATAGGCAGGTTTCACTGAAGCCTCAATGAAGGACTGCTGGTCTTCTCACTTCAGTCTGCTCCACCTCTACCCCTGCCAGACACCTTCTCGATCGCCAGTTAGTTCCCAAACATGGTGTCACATCGACGGGAATGAGGAGCGGCATCCCAGGCACTGGATCAGCTTTCGATACAAAGCAGTACATGGGCTCGGTGGTTTATTGAAAATGCACCATGCTGGCTCATTGTCTGAACACTTCCCCTCCTCCTTGAGTTGAAAAGATAGCAGCAACATGGGGTATACCAGATGCCTGTTAATTGGTGTTCATGCGCTGAAGAGCCACATGCACCTTGAGATGGGCTCCAAGTCCAAAGCAGGCAAACGCCACTGTCCAGTTAACTAGAGTCCGGCTCCAGTCTCCCGCCTGCTGAGCTCTCACGCGGAGGGCAGAACTGGCTCTTGTCTTTCCCCTTCTCCCATCAACACCAGCCCCTAGAATGGCCGTGGGGTAGGTTGCACATCTCAGATTCCCTAGGTCTTGCCTAGGGAGGTCAGTTGGAGGTCAGGTGACCAGGATAGTTTGGCAGTGGGGGAAGGAGGGAGAGATCCAGGAAAAGGACTCAGAGAAAGAGAAAGGGTTTGCTTGAGTCTCTACAGATCATCTGAGTCCATGGCCATGAGAACTCTAGACAGTGATAGTGATAAGTTATCCCCCAGCTCACCCCCCCCCTTTTTTTTCAGTATTGGGGATTGAACTCAGGGGCATTCTACCTCCGAGCTATACCCCCAGCCCTATTTTTTATTCTTTATTTTGAAACAGGGTCTCACTAAGTTGTGGAGTGCCTCACTAGGTAGCTGAGGCTGGCCGCGAAACCCGGATCCTCCGGTCTCAGGCTCCCAAATGCTGGGATTACAAGTGTGCACCCCCACGCCCACCTCCAACTCACCCCTTTGAGAAGGGCTGGAAGTGGGTGCATGATGTGAATCTGGGGTGTCCCCTCAGAAACTTGTGTTGACACTTGATGCCAGCGTGGCGTTGGGCAGCAGGATCTTTAAGCGGTAACTAGGTGGTTGAGAAGGGCCAAGGTCTTTCTCAGGCATTGGGTTAATGCTCACAGCGGTGAGGTCTCCATCTGGCAGGGCTGGATTAGTTTCCACAAGAATGGCTGGTACAGAACGAGAGGGTTTTGCACTTTCAACACACACTCACTTGTCCTTCTGACCTGCGCTGTGTTATGAAGCAGCCCAGGGCCTCATCTGCCCCTACAGCCAGGAGCCAAAATAAATCTCCTTTCTCTCTTTCTTCTTTTTTTTTTTTTTTTTTGGAACTCAGGATTTAACTCAGGGGCATTCTACCTCCGAGTTCCACTCCCAGCCCTATTTTTTTTTTTAACCTTTATTTTGAAACAGGGTCTCACTAAGTTGCAAAGGGCCTCACTAAGTAGCTGAGGCTGGCTAGGAACCCAAGATCCTCCTGTCTCAGCCTCCCAAGTACTGGGATTACAAGTGTGCACCACCACGCCTGGCAACCTCTTCTCTTTCTAAGCGACCCAGTCTCAGGTATTGTGTTATTACAACAGAAAATAGACTGCATCCATTTGTATCTGTGGAACACAGAGAACTGAGAACCCTGCTAAAAACTAAGGCATGAGGAAAGATTCGGGCACCACGAGGCCAGTGCTCAGAGAGGTCAGACGTCTCTGTTGCTTCTTACCTCTATTAATTACTATAATCCAGAGAAACGTGTTGGATCCCTCTCTCTCTGGGTGATGAATGGATTTGGCCTCCATCTCACACACAAGGGTCCTCTAACTTGTTGGGGAGGACCGGGGCCTGGCAATCACTTCTCTCTCAGCATCAGGCTCACCAGGTGGGGTCCAGCGAGACCCCAGGCCATTGCTGCAGGCCTTGAGTATCTCCTCAAAGACCCTGATATTAGCCTTACCTAAATGTGTCAGCCCATAAGACTGGCGGCAGAATTTCCATTTCTTACCATTCGGGAGATGAAAAAGTTCTAGAAGTAGATGGGGGTGAATATACTTAATGACTTTGGCTTGTACATTTAAAAATGGCTAAAATGGTAAATTTTATGCTATATGACACAATTAAAAAAAAAAAACTTTTAAGAAGAGATTGGAGAGCACAGGTCCCACAGAGAGCAGGAAAGGGGGAGGTCAGGGGACGGAGGAGAGTTGAGAAGACAGAGGACACATGGAGAGACGGAAGCTTGGAGCCTTCTCTCTCCCTCCCTCCATCCTCCACTAATCCAGACCCCAGCTCCGCAGCTCCGTGCTCCCCACCTCCTCCCTAAGGCCCTCTGTGCTCTCCAGGTCTTTAGAGCCCTCAGAATGTCCCTTAGCACTTAGTCTCTGCTTCAAGGACACTGATATCGCATCTCCAGTCATCGTAAGTTCCTGTGGACAGGAGGCACGTTCTGAACATGTCTGTATCACACACCTAGACCATGCGGGGCACACACTGGCTGCCGTAGACCCTTAGCTATAATGAATCATCTCCTCCTCCTCCTCCTCTTCTTCTTATTATTATTTTGGGATAAGATTGGGTAAGCTGGGTATGGTAGTGCACACCTGTAATCCCAGCACTTGGGAGGCTGAGACAGGAGGATCATAGGTTTGAGACCAGCTTCAGCAATTTAGCAAGGTACTCAGCAATGTAGTAAACCCTTTATTTTATTTTTTTCGGTACTGGGGATTGAACCCAGGGACATTCTACCTCCGAGCTACACCCCCAACCCTATTTTTTATTCTTTATTTTGAAACAGGGTCTCACTAAGTTTCGGAGGGCGTTACTAAGTAGCTGAGGCTGGTCCCGAACCCAGATCCTCCAGTCTCAACCTCCCAAATGCTGGGATTACAAGCATGCGCCACCATGCCTGGCTGTAGTAAACCACCCCCCCCTTTTTTTGTGGTACTGGGGATTGAACTCAGGGGCATTCTACCTCTGAGCTATACCCCCAGCCCTATTTTTTATTCTTTATTTTGAAACAGGGTCTCACTAAGTTGTGGAGTGCCTCACTAGGTAGCTGAGGCTGGCCGGGAACCCGGATCCTCCGGTCTTAGTTTCCCAAATGCTGGGATTACAAGCCTGTGCCACCATGCCAGGCTTGTAGTAAACCCTTTAAAAAGGGGGGGGGGCTGGTAGTGTAGCTGACCTGACCCTGGGGTCAATTCCCAGTACTGATGATGATGATGATGATGATTGGGTAAAAATAAATAAATTCTACCTAATTAATTAGATTTATTTTATATACAGAAGTAGCAAGTTTGTGCTTTCCTTTCCTTCTCAGAGCATTGTCACGTATTGGTATGTGGATCTAAAGTAACAAGTTTGATGGTGCACCAGGACAGACCAAGATGCGCTTTCCTGGGGTGACATGGGGGTGACATGGGGTCCGGAAGCCCTCCTTGGAGCAGCCTTCAGAAACCCCAGCTTTTCCCTGCAGACTCTGCACGTTTTGAGCATATGTCTTCTGTTTTGATCACCACCAGGCTGGGTGCTAAATGTCTCCACTGTTTGCAAACAAACTCAAAGGACAAAGATAAGCCTTGTAGAGAATAAATTCTTGGGAAGAAGGTGAAATCCTGGAAATGTCTGACACATGGTAGTTCCCACCATATATGCTGCAGGATCTAAAAGCCGTTCTTACATGGTGAATTTCATGTTTAGAGAAAACGATATAAGCAACATAAACGTTTTCACGTGTTTGAATGGGAAAGTCTGTGAGATGCATTTTAGCTGGAGTCACAGGCTCGGTGCTTCAGACAGAAGCTGGGCTGGCTTTTGGGACAATGAGGAGTCTCGTCCCCTGGTCTAAGGAGGTCAGCTTTTGCTCAGTTGCCACTAGTTGCCAAATCTTCTCATTTCTCACAAGAGAAGCTGGAAATTCAGATTTTTTTTTTTTTTTTTTTTTTTTTGCAGTACTGGGGATTGAACTCAGGAGCATTCTACCTCCAAGCTATAACCCAGCCCTATTTTTTATTCTTTATTTTGAAACAGGGTCTCACTAAGTGGCCGAGTACCTCACTAAGTAGCTGAGGCTGGCCTCGAACCCGGATCCTCTGGTCTCAGCCTCCCAAATGCTGGGATTACAAGCGTGCGCCACCACGCCTGGCTGGAAATTCAGGTTTTTATTTTTATTTTTGAGGTACTGGGGTTTGAACCCAGGGGCATTCTACCTCCGAGCTACATTCCCAACCCTATTTTTATTTTTTTGCGGTATGGAGGATTGAACCTAGGGGCATTCTACCTCCGAGATACATCCCCAGTCCTATTTTTTATTCTTTATTTTGAAACAGGGTCTCACTAAGTTGCCAGGAGCCTAAGTAACTGAGGCTGTCCGTGAACCCGGATCTTCTTGTCTCAGCCTCCCAAGTACTGAGATTACAAGCGTGCACTACCACGCCCAGCTCCCAGCCCTATTTTTTTATTCTTTATTTTTGAAATAGGGTCTAAGTTGTGGAAAGCCTCACTAAGTTGCTAAGGCTGGCCACGAACCCGGATCCTCCAGTCTCAGCCTCCCAAATGCTGGGATTACAAGCATGCTCCACTACGCCTGGCTGGAAATTCTGATTTTGTGTGAAATTTCCAGATAGTTAAAATGCCAAGGTGGGAGAGGGAGGGGAGAGCCTGTTTTATGGCCACACCTGCATTAGCCAGCAGTCGCCTTCCCATTCGCAGCCAGGAAACTTAACTCCGGACCAGTACTCAAGGTCCCCCAGTCTTATAGCCAAAGTGGCTTCCGACCCAACACCTGTCCCTCACCTGCGCGCAGGTAGGTCTCATATCTTAGACTTAGCTTTTGTGGCTCACCACTGCCACTCGAATCCTCCCAACCACCTCGCCTCCCACGCTTGACTCCACGCAGAACGCAAGGGGCCGGGAGGTCCTGGCTCACGTGACCTCACCACAGCCTTCAGGGCTCCCGGTCCTGAGACCGTGGTCCCTTGGCTTCTTCACTGCTTCCCCATGGGTGGGGTCTGCCTTTCCATTCTCTGGAACCCCCCCCCTTTCTCCCAATCTTCTATACAGGCTTTCCTCAAAGCCATCTCCTAATCTTGGGGTTCCAAAGGGTGCTGTTCTGGGCCTCTTCATTGTTTTCTCCACATACTCGTGTGTGTGTGTGTGTGTGTGTGTGGTACTAGGAATTGAACCCAAGGGCATTCTACCTCCAAGCTACACCCTCAGTCCTATTTTTTTATTCTTTATTTTGAAACAGGGTCTAAGTTGCGGAGAGCCTCACTAAGTAGCTGAGGCTGGCTGTGAACCCGGATCCTCCTGTCTCAGCCTCCCAAGTACTAAGATTACAAGCATGCACCTCCATGCCTTGCAGTGTCTCTTGAATTTATCTCTTCTCTTTCTCCTCTGACCTGGCCATGTTCCAAGGTCATTACTAGCTGGCACATGGATAACTGATATGCAGGCCTCTGGTCTGGCTCCCTCGGGCCAGACATCTTTCTAAAACGCACAAATGAAGCTGGGTCTGGTGGTGCACCCTTCTGATCCCAGTACTTGGAAGGCTGAGACAGGAGGTTCCAGGTTCGCAGCCAGCCTCAGCTACTTAGTGAGTCCCTCTGCAACTTAGTGAGACCCTGTTTCAAAATAAAGAATAGAAATGAGGAGCCGGGCATGGTGGCACACGCTTGTAATCCTAGCATTTGGGAGGCTGAGACGGGAGGATCTGGGTTCCCAGCCAGCCTCAGCTACCTAGTGAGGCCCTCCGCAATTTAGTGAGACCCTGTTTCAAAATAAAAAATAGAGTTTGGAGTATAGCTCCCTGGGTTCCATCCCCAGTACCGAAAAAAAAGAAATTAGGGCTGGGGTGTAGCTCAGAGATAGAATGCTTCTGGGTTCAATCCCCAGTACCGCATAAATAAATAATTTAATTAATTAAATGCACGAATACACACCTGGCCTCGGTCCCCACTCCCTTGGGCGGGGTCTAACCCCTCCAAACAGGCTGAAGGCCTTTCTAGCTCTCCGGCCACATCTCCTGCTTCTCCCTGCACCGGACACTCGGCTGTGGGAGACTGTGGCCCTCCTTCACATTATCCTCTCTGGTCTGCCCCTGTGTTCAACCTTGGGATGTCTTTCCTCTGCGCTCCGGGAGCCCTCTGCGCATGCCCGCGGGTAGCACCTCTCCAGCTCACTGCGCGCTGAGCCCTGCGCGGGCAGGCTCCTTGCTGCCTTGCTTCCTGTTGTGTCCGGCGCCTAGCACCAGGCTTGGCACACAGCGAGCACCTATTCGATATTTGCCAGGGTTCTTTTATGGTGCCAGTGGTGTATAGAACTGGAAAGGGCCTCGGCCCTTGTCAATATTGACTCTCCTTAGAATGAGAAAGCAGGCGGATGTGCAGGGGAATACACACTGTGCTTCAAATCCCAGGGGAGGAGTCAGATCCTAGATTGTTGCACCCTAAGCTGGGTATGCCCCATCTCCTCCCCTCCCCCACCCCTCCTTTGCCAGGCGGCCTCAGCACACCGCTGCCGGGGCTGGCCACCTGCAGATGCAGAGGCTCCTCCACCCGGCATTCCCTCCCTCATCAGCAGAGAACGTGACGGAGTGTGTTATGTGCAAGCAACCTCCAGCCATGCTTAATGTGCCTCCAGGCAGGCGACAGCCACCTGCTGTAGTGAAGCCCCTAGGGAGACCGACAAACAGGCAGAAGCACAGAGCCTAGGGTGGCCCGCCGTCTCCATGGGAACGGTCAAAGGGCAGCGGGGACCCTCCCTGCCTCCCCTTCAGCACTGTCTTCCACACCTGGCCCAAGGGGAAGGTGCTCTAAGGTCTCTTCCTTGTCAAGTTTCTGAGCTGGAAGCAGGAACCGGGCAGCGGTGTGACGATTAGGCATATTACGTTGCAATTGAGAAGAGCCAATCAAACAGCAGCGGGTTAAATTGGACAGGCCCAGGAGGTGGGACCGGGGCTCAGGTGGACAGCCCGGGAACTTCAGATTGGAACTTTAATGTCTCGCTAGGCACGCAGAGGACCACCGCTGTTTCTCTGGGTAGTGGTTCCCCCACCCAGTGTGCCCGTGGCGAAGCTCCCTCGGGAAATATCTTTTTTTGGTGGGGCATTGGCAAAGGTTCTCTCTGCTGGTTCTTTGACATGGACGTCGGAGCAGGGCATATTTTAGGGACTCCAGAGGTCAATGGCCCCAGGTCTCGGGCTGGGCACGGGCCTCTTGAATCTGTCAGGGGACTCAGAAGAAGAGCGGGGACGGCGCCACCTCGGCGGGAGCCGGCCAGGCTGCAGCCGGGAGGTCCGACTCTGGGCCCGGGTGCGCCTCGCCGTGGATGCGCTGGTGCCGCACCAGGTGGGTCTTGCGGCTGAAGCTCTTGCCGCACTGCGGGCAGGAGAAGGGGCGGGAACCCGTGTGGATCGCCTGGTGCCGCACCAGGTTGGTTTTGGAGCTGAAGCTGCGGGCGCAGACGGCGCAGGCGTGGGGGCGGCTGCCGGTGTGCACCGCCTGGTGGCGGCCCAGGTGCGACTTGCGGCTGAAGCGGCGGCCGCACTGCGCGCAGGCGAAGGGCCGGGCGCCGCTGTGGGCCCGCGAGTGGGCCACCAGATTGGGCCGCGAGCCGAAGCGGCGGCCGCACTGCGCGCAGGCGAAGGGCCGCTCGCCCGTGTGCACGCGCCGGTGACGCGCCAGGTGCTGTCCGTGGGCGAAGCCGCGCCCACAGTCGGGGCAGAAGAAAGACCGCTCCCCCGAGGGGGGGCGCTGGGGCGCCGCCGAGCCGGGTCCCGGGTCGCAGCCTGGCCCGCCGGGCGCGCACGCCGAGGGCTCCGTGGTGGCGCCCAATGCGCACTCGTCGCACCCAAGGGGGCGCGCCTCGGGGCGGTGCAGGCGTTGGTGCGCAGCGAGGTTCTTTTTCCAGCCGAAGCTCAGGCCGCAGTCGGAGCAGGAGAAAGGCTTCAGCCCGGGAGGGGACGGGGCGGGGGACGCGGCCGGGGAACGGGGCGAGGCGGGCGCGTCGGGGGAGAGCGCGGCGCGGCACGCCGCCTCGTGCACCCTCTGGTGCCGCACCAGGTGCTGCTTGTGGGTGAAGCTGCGCGCGCACCGCGGGCACTGGTAGGGCCTCTCGCCCGTGTGGATGCGCTGGTGGCGGATGAGGTGCGTCTTCTTGCGGAAGCGCTTCTCGCACTCGGCGCACGGGAAGGGCCGCTCCCCGGTGTGGGTCTTCTGGTGCGAGCCCAGGTGAATCTTCTGGCTGAAGCGCTTGCCGCATTCGGCGCACGGGTAGGGCCGCTCGCCCGTGTGCGTGCGCAGGTGGCGGGTCAGGTGGGCCTTCTTGCTGAAGCGCTTGTCGCACTCGGAGCACGGGAAAGGCCGCTCGCCGCGGTGGCTGCGCTGGTGCAGCAGCATGTGGGCGCGCTGCGTGAAGCTGCGGCCGCAGTCGGGGCAGGCGCAGGGGCCTTCGCCCCGGTGCAGCCGCTGGTGCAGCCGCAACGTCAGCTGGTCGCGGAAGCGCCGCTCGCAGTCCCCGCAGCCGTAGGGCTTGTCGGCGGTCGGGGTCCACCCGCTCAGCGCGAGCCCACCGAACGCACCCGGGGCCCCGGGTTCCAGTTTGTACGCAGCGGCTAGATGCCCCAGGTCTGGCGCGGGAAAGGGGCTGGGAAGCAACGAGAGATGTGGGGGCCATTCGGCTACCTCTCCTGCTTCCTGATCCTCATCCTCCACCTTCACCTTCCGAATCATCCACTCATCCCCTGAATAGTCAAAACAAAGAAAGGTCTGTTGACGCCAGCGTGGCCACGTTGGTTTGCCCACAGGACCACCACTTCCGGGAGGCCTGCATGCTGACTTCTGCTCTCCCCTTTCTACCCAAAGATTTCTCGACCCCACATAACCAAATCCCAAACTCCTCTCCCCTCCAGCTCCCTGCAGGCTGGCCGCTGGGGAACACCTGCTCCTCCCCTCCTGGGCCCTCTCCCAGGTCTCCAGGTCCTGCTGGCTCCTTTCTGGAACCAGCCTCTCATCTCCAGGTGAACCTGGCTGGTGCTTACCTTGCCACAGCGCACCCTGACCTTCCCATACCACCCTGGGGCTGACTGTACCATTAGGACCCGGCCTCCTCCTCCCAGCAGGATGCCTGGGGACCCAGACCCTCCCCTCTGCTGCTTCTCCTGCTCTCTACCTCCCCTCTGACCACAGCATCAGGGAGCCCTCCAGCTGTCCAGTGGGGGCACAGGGGTGGAGGTCAGTCCAAGGGCGGGTTTGTGTTCTGGGAACTTTTACAAAATGCATCTCTAGAGGCCTGGGCATCCCTTCTCTTTCTGCAAAGCTCCCCAAGTGAGTCTTGCCTGAGAACTATTGTGATCTGAGTTCCTGTCTGTCCCTAAAAAGTCGGTGGCAGCCGGGGGACTTTTTTTTTTTTTTTCAGTATTGGGGATTGAACCCAGGAGCATTCTACCTCCGAGCTACGCTACACCCCCAGTCCTATTTTGTAATTTTTATTTAGAAACAGGTTCTCACCAAGTTGCAGGGAGCCTCACTAAGTCGCTGAGGCTGGCCTTGAACCTGGATCCTCCGGTCTCAGTCTCCCAAAGCCTGGGCCTTGATAACATTACACAGGTTGCCACAATGACATCTACCATCGACTTCCAGTTTCTTCTATCAATCCACCCGTTCCTAACAACTGTTTACCACACTGGGATCTCACTTCATTTCCCTTGTACCACTCCTCTGCTCTAGTATCAACAGTTGTTCCCAGGGTAGAGCTGGTGGTAGCTGCCGCTGAGGCCCACCCAAACCTACCCCGACTTTCTTCTTCCGGATGTGAACCCTTCAATTCCCCCACCCTGCTCTTCTTCAACCCCAGTCCTGTGTCACTCTTCCGGCTTCAAAGTCCTTTCTTAGCCTAGGCTGTCCTTCCATCCTGCACCCCCTCAGCTGCTGAGCAGAAGCCTATGCCTCCCAAGATACAGCAGGAACCAACAGCCCTGACAGAGCCAGTCAAAACAAGGATCTCCTACCATAAACTTCTGGAGCGCTTATGTTAACACTTTCACACTTACTTGTGACTTTTATATTATTATTTATTTATTTATTTATTTATTTATTTATTGCAGTACTGGGGATTAAACTCAGGGACATTCTACCTCTGAGCTATACCCGCAGTCCTATTTTTTATTCTTTATTTTGAAACAGGGTCTCACTAAGTTGCAGAGGGCCTCACTAAGTAGCTGAGGCTGGCCTCGAACCCGGATCCTCCAGAGTCTCAGCCTCCCAAATGCTGGGATTACAAGCATGCGCCACCACGCCCGGCTTATATTATTCTTTTAAGTCTTTGTCCTGGTTCGTATTAATGTCACCTCAATTAGATTTTAGCTTCTGGAGGGAAAACAATCTACATTCTTTTTTTTTTTTTGTATCAGGAATTGAACCCAGGGCATTCTACCTTCAAGCTACACCCCCAGCCTTTTCTTATTCTTTATTTTGAAACAGGGTCTCACCAAGTTGCCAAGGCTGACCTCAAACCTGAGATCCTCCTCTCTGTCTCAGTCTCCCAAAGTACTGGGATTTCTGCTGTGGTCCACTGCACCTGGCAGAAATGCCCATATTCTACTTTTGTGTTTAATAATAAGTATATCCTTACATCTAATAAAGATGAGGATCGCCACCATTTATGGAAGGCCAACTACAGATGAAGCACAGTCCACACACCGTCACAAACCTTGTTGCTCCTACCCTTTTTACAGATGAAGTAGCGGAAGCCTCTGCAGGGGGAGGAGGCCCAGCCAAGAGCGCTCAGAGGGCACATGTGCAGCAAGGGTGCCCAGCAGGTCCATGCAGCCCTAGGGCCCATTACTTCCCACTCTACCCAACACAGCCGGTGTGTGTAGTCACTAAGTAATTCCTCCTTGAGTGGGTGACGTCACTTGGGTGAGAGGTGATGGGTAGGACTGTGGCTCGATCCCCCCAGGGATGGGAGGGATGAGTTGACTGTAACAGACTTTGAGCACTTGGTACCACCAAGGTCAGAGGAGGTTTGGGGGAGGGAGCAGCAGGGGAGAAACAAGGAAAACGTTGACCAACACTCTGGATCTTCATGGCAATTGTAGTTCAGAGATCAGGAGGGACTCCTAGAGGGGGGTTTCTCTTGGGTGACCAGCCTCTCCAGTCCTGCTGTCTACAGATGTAAACTGCCCTTCTGCTGCTGGAGCACTATAGCAGAAAGGGGCCGGGCCTGAAGTCACTGTGGTCAGACGGGCCTGGAGTGGCTGCCCCCAACCTGAGCTTGCCTAACCCCATGGTGGACAGAGTGGACCAATGGGAAACTCACCAGAGCAGGAGCCCACAGGCTCAGCCTTTGGTGGGGTGCACACCCTGCCTCCCCTGCAGGGAGCCTCAGCTTGTTCAGTCTGGGCACCTTCCTCTGGGCCAGGAGCCTCGTGTCCTGGAGGAGAACAAGAAGCATCAGATGGACGAAGGTGCCCACCAGTGCCAAGAAGCAGAAGCACCTGAAATCCCGAACCCAGCCCCTGCCTCCAGGACTTCATCCAACATGGTACCTGTGGGGCCGAGTTCCCAGCTGCCCCAGGGAAACCTCAGGCTCCTTCAAGCAGGGCAGCTAAGGGGGTGCGGGTTGCAGGAGCCACACACTGTAAGGAGTTTCTCGAATATGGGTAGTGGAGGCCAGGAGGGGCCTGACCTGCAGCTTACCTGAGACTCCTAGGAACAGGGCTGGGCCTCTGAGACCTCATACAGACCCCAGTTCCAAGGCACACCATTGGTGAGGATGAGGATGAGGTCCAAGGGGCAGGCTAGCCCCACCTTAGGGCTCCATCCTGGATGTCTCTACGGGAAAGGTCTCCTAGGGGAAGCCCCTCCCCCAACCGCCTCCCTCATCTCTCAGTGAGGCCTCCTGTCCCCACCCTGTGGACTTGTACAACATACCCACAGCACTTCCATCTTCTAACAGTTTACCAGTTTATTATTTTTACATTTATCACCCTGTGACTCTCTGCACTCTCTAGGATTAAGCTCCTTGCAGGTAGGACTTTTTGGTCATGGGGGTATTCCAGATGTCTAAAACAGCACACAGTAGGTGCTCAGTAGATATATGGTAGAAGGAAGGAATGCCCCCTCCAGCCACCCGCCATGGTCCCCGACTTACCTGAGCATGTGCCCAGTGTTCTTTCTTCCCTGGAGGAGGACACCTGCCCCTGGGCATTATGGGACCTGTCCCTGGGCTCACTTTGGGGGGCCATCTCCGGCTGTCCCACAGAGAATCCTGTTAGAGGCAGCAGGATGGTTCCAAGTAAAACATCCAGTAGGGAACTGGCGATCAGAGGAGGGGCCCTTCCCAGGAGCTCAGGAAAGGCATGGCCTTCCACCATGCATGGACCAGCATGCCTGAGGGTCAGTCCAGACTCCCCGGCAGCCTGGCTGGGTAACAACCTCAGCCCCCCTTTGAGTTAAGGACAAAAAGAAGAAATAGAATACATTTAAATAGTGTGATCCCTGTGTTCTGCAAACACAATCTAACGCGGCCTCTCCATTCCAGGCATTCAAACACACCAGGGTTACTGGAATCTAAAAGGATTTGCCCTAGAGGCGCCCAGGGCTCAGGGGTGCAGCCTCCCAGGAACAGCTCCCCTGTATGAGTGGTAGATGACCCCTACGACCCCCCCCCAAGTTCCATCAGTTCCCCATCTCACCCAGGGAGCTGAGGGCCTCCAGGGTCTCTCTCATAGCAACCAGGCAGCACCTCCTGGGGCGAGGCCGCAGACTCTGAGGAGGAAAGACAGCCTTGTCAGGCTCCTCTACTTGGGGCTCAGCACCACCCAACCTCTCCTCTTTGCTCTCCCAGGAGCTCCATGGTGCTGTGCCCGGGTGCAGGTGTGGGACAGTGGGTTTGCAGAGCAGAAACCTTTGAAGGTGGGAGAGCCCGGGAAGAAAGGTTCTGAGCTATTTCGGCAAGTTCTGGTTGGCTCTGGTAAGCCCCAGTCCGGTCAGCAGCCCCACCCAACGTGCACCCCAGTGTCCTTGCCTGGGGAAGGGAGGAACCCTGGTGTTCTCCGGGGACAGAGTGGAGGCTGGGAGCCCTGGGTGAGGACAATGAGTGTGAGACTCCATTTCCCAGGCCCTGCAGCTGTCACTGCAGGAGCTAATGAAACAGGAGCCAGCCACCAGGGCCGAGGTGAATGTCACTTTAGGGCCAGGTGGGAGGGGGTCACCCTCCGAGAAGGATCCTTGTTAAAGGTGGTAAATGGCCCTGGCTTCCTCTCCGTAAACCCGTGGGGCTTCCCCGGGCGGGGACACCCTCCCCCAGAACAGGACACCCCTCCATGTACCCCCTTCCCAGATGCTCCTCGGGGTGGGGGAGGGGGGCTCCTGCCCCTCCCCTGATACACTTCCCTTCCCCCCCTCCCAGGCCGACTTCCCTCCGTCTCTGCCTGGCTCCCTCAGCCTTCCGCCCTCTCTCCCCACCAAATCGGGCAGCCTCCTGAGGCTCCGCCCCCTGCCCCGCCCCTCAGCTCCGCCCCGCCCGCACCAGCCGGCCAGCCCCTCCCGGCCCCCTCTGGGTCGGCCCTCCGCGGCCACCGCCTCCCTGACCCGCGGCTCCAGGCCGTCTCCCGCAGAGCTCCGCTTCCC
>PVLC010009204.1:0-55016 GCA_004027655.1 Graphiurus murinus | reverse complement strand
AAAAAAAAAAAAAAAAAAAAAAAAAAAAAAAAAAAAAAAAAAAAAAAAAAAAAAAAAAAAAAAAAAAAAAAAAAAAAAAAAAAAAAAAAAAAAAAAAACCAAAAAAAAAAAGATAAAGAATTAACATTAATGGCTCACGCTTGTAAATCCTAGTACTAGGGAGGCTGAGACTGGAGGATCTGGGTTCGCGGCCAGCCTCAGCTACTTAGTGAGGCTCTGTGCAATTTAGTGAGACCTTGTTTCAAAATAAAGAATAAAAAATAGGACTGAGGGTGTAGCTTGGAGATAGAATGCCCCTGGGTTCCATCCCCAGTATCGCAAAAAAATAAAAATAAAAAATAAAAAATAAAAAAAGAATTAACATTAAAATCAAACTCCCAGGTACTACCTCCCAGGACTTCTTTGTTTTGCCTGTGTTGGACCCAGGAAAGGGAATTGATGTGAATCTAGTTTTCCTAATTCTTGGTAAATTCAGCGCTGAGATTTAGCTGGGTGTGTGTTTTTTTTCTGGCAGAGGATCACACCAGGATAAACACTTTGGTTAAACCAGTAGGTCTTTGGGACGGTCTTGGCAAAGTTGTGAAATAGTATTGCCCAGACTTTCCCTTTTTTTTTTTTTTTTTTTTTTGTGGTACTGGGGATTGAACTCTGGGGCATTCTACCTCCAAGCTATACCTCCAGCCCTATTTTTTATTCTTTATTTTGAAACAGGATCTCACTAAGTTGCGGAGTGCCTCACTAGGTAGCTGAGGCGGCTTCGAACCCGGATCCTCTGGTCTCAGCCTCCTAAATGCTGGGATTACAAGCGTGCGCCACCACGCCCAGCTCTCCCTCTCTTTTTCAGTGTTCGCAGTAACTGTTTTTTTTTTCTTGACAGATGACAATTGTACATCTTCATGGGCGTGCATTGTGCTGTTTCAGCACATTTGTATCTTGTGTATTGATGGACACAGAATATTTACATTACCCATCACCCCAAACATTTATCATTTGTGATGAGAAGACTAAAAATCCTCTCTTTTAACTATTTCAGATTAAACAATACAATATTGTTAGCTATTGTAAATATTGCTCTGTGTAATCGAATACTAAAAAATATTCCTTCTATCTGGCTGACACTTTGTTGTTCTTGTTCTTATTATTGTGGTACTGGGGATGGAATCCAGGGGCATTCTACCTCTGAGCTACACCCCCAGCCAGATTTTATTCTTTTTTATTTTGAAACAGGGCCTCCCAAAGTTGCTGAAGCTGGCCATGAATCTATAATCTTTCTGTCTCAGCCTCCCAAGTACTAGAATTACAAGCATGTGTGCTACCATGCCTGGCGACCTTGTACCTATTAACCGATCTCTCTTTGTCCCCTTTCTTTTCTTCTTTCCTTGGCTTCTGGTAATTACTATTCTGTTCTCTACTTCTATGAGCTCAGCATTTTTAGATTCCATATATGAGTGAAATCATCAGTATTTGTCTTTCTGTGCCTGGCTTATTTCACTTAACAGTACGATCACTTGGTCCTTCCATGTTGACTCAAATGACAGAATTCCAACCTTTTTATGGTTAAATCAAATGACAGAATTCCAGCCTTTTTATGGTTAAATAGTATTCGACTCTGTGTGTGTGTGTGTGTGTGTGTGTGTGTACACACACCACTTTTCTTTTTTTTATTTTTGTGGTACTGGGGATTGAACTCAGGGGCATTCTACCTCCGAGCTATACCCCCAGCCCTATTTTTTATTCTTTATTTTGAAACAGGGTCTCACTAAGTTGCGGAGAGCCTCACTAGGTAGCTGAGGCTGGCTGCGAACCCAGATCCTCTGGTCTCAACCTCCCAAATGCTGGGATTACAAGTGTGCGCCACCACGCCCGACTTATACCACTTTTCTTTATTCATTCACCTCAGTTGATTCCATAGCTTGCCTATTGTGAATAATTCTGCAGTAAACATGGAAGTGCTTACAAGCAGTTTTGATTGCCCATTGTTATCAGTGAATAGTGTCGAGTATGTGCTTCTAGCAGATGTATACTCATTTATTTATAATTTTTACATCTACTATAGTATCAACATATGATCATTGTGAAGTATGCATAAATATTATTTAAAAAAGACAGAAAAGACAATATAAACAGTATTTTAAAATGTCTTATTAATTGCAATGCTTTCATTAGTCCCTAGCTGACATCTGAAGCACAATTTTTTCTTAGGATTAGAATTCTCATTGATATGCTAAGCTACATTTCAAATAGTCTTCCTGGTAATTTAAAAACTTTTTGGTTGACTTGTGAGATCTGATTCCATTGTCATTGTTTTTCCTTGTACTGTGACTGACTAAAATCTTTCAGGTCTGTCTTTTTCTTATTTACCTTGCTTTGCATTGTTACTTCAGTCTACAGTTTAGTTTTAGAAAATAATTTGAGCCTCTTGCCCAATTTTGGTATCATTAATTTCCTTAAAAACCAGACCCTGTCAGTATTTTATCACTGATATTGTTTGACATCACAGGTTCATGGTGATAATAAAAAGCAGACCAACATAAAACAATAACTAGACCCTCTCTATAGTTCCACTTAGGCTCATGTGTAATAGGGGACATTGTGCTGAAAGACAACCAATTCATTGTGAAATGCCCCTCTTCCCCCAGGAGCCTTCAAGATCCTTGTGATTGCTGATGGATGGACCAAGTGAAGGACTGAGGTCATTGCTTATAGTGAATATTAATAATGCTTATTGCGTGTGTGTGTGTGTGTGTGTGTGTGTGTGTGTGTGTGTGTCTGGGGGTTGAACCCAGGGGCATTCTACCTCTGAGCTATACCTCAGCCATATTTGATTTTTTTTTTATTTTGAAAAAGAGTCTCACTAAGTTGCAGAGGCTGGTCTTGAACCTGCAATCCTCCTGTTTCAGCCTCCCAAGTACTGGGATTATAAGCGTGTGCCACCATGCTGGAGCAAAAGATAGACACATAACACAAATTTATCACTATATCTTTTTATTCACTTCAAGAAGGTAGATTTCTGATGGGTGTGTGTGTGTGTGGGGGGAATGCTCTGGGTAATTTATTTATTTCTTATTAAAAGGGGGTGGTAACTGGGTGTGGTGGCGCATGCTTGTAATTCCAGTACTTGGGAGGCTGAGACCAGAGGATCGGGGTTCTCGGCCAGCCTTACCTACTTAGTGAGGCCCTCTGCAACTTAGTGAGACCCTATTTCTAAATAAAGACTAAAAAATAGGACTGGGGTATAGCTTGGAGGTAGAATGCCTCTGAGTTCAATCCGCAGTATCGCTAAAAGTAAATAAATAAGTAAATAAGTAAGTAAGTAAGTAAATAAATAAACAAATAAATAAATAAATAAATAAATGGGGGTGGTGCTGGGCATGGTGGCCCATGCTTGTAATACCAGTACTTGGGAGGCTGAGACAGGAGGATCACAGGTTGACAGCTAGTCTCAGCTACTTAGTGAGGCCCTCTGCAATTTAGTGAGACTCTGTTTCAAAATAAAGAATAAGCTGAGTGTGGTGGAGCACGCTTGTAATCCCAGCATTTGAGAGGTTGAGACCAGTGGATCTGGGTTCATGGCCAACCTCAGCTACTTAGTGAGGCCCTCCTCAACTTAATGAGACCCTATTTCAAAATAAAGAATTAAAAATAGGGCTGGGGGTGTAACTCGTAGGTATAATGCCTCTGGGTTCGATCCCTAGTACTGCAAAAAAAAAAAAAAAAAAAAAAAGAATAAAAAATAGGTCTGGGGATGTAGCTCAGAGGTAGAATGTCATAAATTCGGGAAGCTCTGATATATTTAATTGCATGCAAATAAATACACTGAAATTTTACTGTTTTCTTCCCACACCTCTGGATCATGTTTTACAACCACAAATGTAAAGATCATAAATGGAGAACTACACTTCAGGCACTTTGGATTGGCCCACGGAGCCCTTCATGGTCCAGCCTCAGTTTGCCTCTCTAACTTCATGGTCAACTACAAGCCCTTTGTACAAGAACCATTTGACCATGGGCTTCACAGCAGACGGGGAACTTCAGAGCCATGGCATGTTACTCATCCTATACTTTCAGAGCTTAGCATGATGCTGGAGATGACAAGTTCTTAAAAACTAAAACAAGTCTCGAAAACTAAGCAAGTAAGCAACCAACCAACCAGCAAAACCAAAAATGTTACCATGAGGGGTCTTGGGTGTTCTGCCTGTTGGGTTGGCTTGTGCAAACCCTTTGCAGGTCCCAGACAGTGGGCCTGGTCCTCCCTGTCTCTCCAGACGTTTCCAGACAGCCTGGCCCCCGCATCGGTCTGCTTGGCAAGAACTGATGAGCCATTCAGTGCCTGCCATGGACAGAACAGCGGGGAACAGATGGGGCAGATTGCAAACTTTGCAGCACAATTTCCTACTCTCTGCCATTGTTGCATCATCCCCACCAGACAATCTGTCTCTAAGCAGTGCTATGGTGAGGCCTCCCTGAGCCCCCTCTTGGCTTTTTTAGGAGTCATAGGTATATAGCCAGATGGCTCCACCCGCTCCCCAGCCCTGCTTCTGTTCCAGTGACAGGGAAGTGAGGAGCTATTTTTAGAGTGGGCTTAGGGGGTAGTTTCAGCTGGACTCGGGAGATGGGGACATCCTGCATATTGTGATGGCCAGTATGACTTCTGGCTGTGGGATATGTTTGGTTTATCTCAATTTCTTGTGTTTCACCCAGTCTCCTCTGCTCTCCTGATCAATGGAGGTTTCTGTTGTTGGTGGGATGACCCCTTTTCCCTTCTCTCTGACCCCTCAGACCTGACTTGCTGTGGAGAGTAGGGGATGGTGCTGAGCAGATCTCAGAGATGGGCCATGTTCTCAGGGCCTTAGCCCTGGTGTATGTGGAATTACCAGGCTGGGAGCTTATTAGTAGATCTGTTTCATAAACCAAGATCCTTAGAGACTTCGAATGGTGTTTCGGTAGGTTGGAGCAGGACTTTTCTCAGTCCCACTAGGGTTTACTTGTTTTCATGGATTGGCATTTGGTGCCTTGCTTTTCAGAGCATTTTTATCTGAGGAGAAGATATGTTGTTGTTGTTTTTTCTTTTTGTTTGTTTGTTTCCTGAGCAAATCTTTGCTGGGGAGAAACCCTGGGGTGTCATTAATGACAACCCAGTGAAGATGTTAAGACTGTTTGGTGTGTCTTGGGGATAAGGGTTGGGTTTGAGTGGGGCTAAGGAGTGTAAGGTTGATCATCCTTTAGGAAATGACTAGTCAGCATGACTGTAGTTCCCTACTGTAGTCTGTAGACTTGATAACTGAGGGGCTGTCATGTGCAGTGTGTGGAGGCCTGAGGTTTATGCACCTAGAAGTGAATTCACAAGTTATCTTGAGGAGGATGCAGCAGCAACAGAGCTTGCCATCACCAAAGGTGATCATGAGGGCTCTGACCTCTTCAGTCCATTGATGGCTGAATGGACTACAGGAAGGAGGAAGTAGGTCAATGGGGACATGCCCTGAAGGGTTTATCTTGCCTCCCACCCCACCCTTCCTGGCTGCCAAGACCTGAGCAGCTTCTACCCTCCTCCTCCTCCTCCTCTTCCTCCTCTTCCTCCTCCTCTTCTTTTTTGTGATACTGGGTATTAAACCCAGGGCTATTCTACCTCTCGGCTACACCCTCCCAGCCCCCCTGTTTTTCATTCTTTATTTTGAAACAGACTATCACTAAGTTTCACAGGACCTCACTAAGTAGCTGAGGCTGACTGTGAACTTGAGATCCTCCTGCTCAGCTTCCCAAGTACTGGGATCACAAGTGTGCACCATCATCCCAGCTAGCAGCTTACTTCTGATATGCCCTTCTGCCATGATGTTTCTGCCTTGGAGGAGCCAACCATAGACTGAATCCTCTGAAACCATGAGCCAAAAATCTTTCCTCATCTAAGTTGTTTTGATCATAGCGATGAAATGCTGGTTAACACAGGCAGCGTGGGTTGAATTTCTCAGTGCCACCAATTACAACACATGTGGTCTTGGCAGGTAACTTTATCCCTTTCAGCCTTGGTTTCATTATCTATACAAGGAAGTAATAACAATACTCTTTCAGGATGTTTTGTAGATGAAATGAGATGAAGTTTGTAACATAGCATGACATTTGGCATATAGTAAATGCTTAATAAATAGCAGTTATTAAAGTGAGGATGATGATTATAGACCTGTCTGACTCCAGATTTGGAGATGCCAGAGTGACTTTACCATGACCCTGTAGTTCTTGAATTCTTCATACCTGCAAAACTAGCACTATGTGTATAATGCCAAGGTACCCTTGGACCATGGCTACAGCAGCGTCTGAGTGCCTGGGCAGTTGGGCACACTGAAGTAGATCCTGGGGAAACAACTTCCTAGTTGACCCTGGGTAAACAGCCTCCCCCCTCAAAGCAAAGATTTTCAAATGAGTTTTTTTTTTTGGTGGTGGTACTGGGGACAGAATATAGGGGCATTCTGTCTCTGAGCTACACCCCCAGCCTGATTTTATTATTTTTATTTTGAAACAGGGTCTCACTAAGTTGTAGAGGGCCTTACTAAGTTGCTGAGGCTGGCCTTGAACCTGTGATCCTCCTGTCTCAGCCTCCCAAGTACTGGAATTATAAGCCTGCACCACCATGCCTGGCTTTCAAATGAGTTCAATTTTACCCCTTTGAACCTGTAATGAGTGGGTTCTTACCAATTCCTGAGATGCTCTCTCATGACATCTTTCCTATTGTCTCAGTAAAAAGTACTCAGTTTCTCTTTTTTTAAATTTTTTTTTTTAATTTTTGTGGTACTGGGGATTGAACTCAGGGGCATTCTACCTCCGAGCTACACCCCCAGCCCTATTTTTTATTCTTTATTTTGAAACCGGGTCTCACTAAGTTGCAGAGTGCCTCACTAGGTAGCTGAGGCTGGCCGCGGACCCAGATCCTCTGGTCTCGACCTCCCGAATGCTGGGATTACAAGCGTGCACCACCACGCCCGGCTTCAGTTTCTCTTTAATGGTGTGAATCTTGTCAGACACTCTCCTTGACCCTATTTTACATTTGAAAAACTGCAAGTTTTTCAAATCTTTCTGCTCTTCTTGCTCCTGATTCTCACTGTAAACCTGGATAAAAGCTGCCTGAATTCTATGTGTCCTTGAAACTTTCTCTGTCAGAGTCACCTTTAAATTAACTTCCCAGGAAGTGTCAGGATATGGACAAAATGTAGACAAGTTCTTTTTCCCATCTGAAACCTCATGTACACAGTCTTTACTGTCCACACTCCTATCTGCATTCTGGTATTCGTAGATCACACTAGCAGCCTTTTTAATTTTTTGTTTTGAAACAGGATCTCACTAGGTTGCGGAGAGTCTCACTAAGTTGCTGAAGATGCCTTAAACCTGCAATCCTCCTGTCTCAGCCTCCCAAGAACTGGGATTACAAGTGTGTGTTACCATGCCTGGCTTACCATCATCTATTAAGCTCTGCGTACTACATCCTAAGGCTTATGGAGTCTGCATACTCAAAAATTTCCACAAACCAATTCCAAAGGCTTCTCTGAACCATATGGTCAGGTATAGTGCAGGAAAAAAACCTCAATTATTGATACGAATTTTCTGTGTTAGCTTGTCATACCTGTGACCAAAATACCCGGTAAGAACAGCTTAGAGGAGGAAAGATTTATTTTGGGTCATGGTTTCAGAGGATTCAATCCATGGTTGTCTGGCTTCGTTGCTTTGGGCCTGAGGTGAGATAGAACATTATAGAGGGGGGGTGTGGCAGATGAAAGTGCTTAGCTCAAGGCAGCCAGGAAGCAGAGACAGAGGAGGAAGGGGCCAGAGGCAAGATGTAGTTCCCAAGGGCATGCCCCCGTGCTCCACTTCCTTTAACTTCATCCCACCTGCCCGTGGTCTCCTCTGCCTCCCAGTTTTCTATTCAGAGCCCTCACGGTCCAGCCACTTCTCAAAAACCTCACACTGGTTCATTGCTACATTGGGGACCAAGTCTTCAACACATGAGTCTTGGGGGACTCTTCACATCCAAACTGTAGCAGTCTTTCTTTTCCCTGCTCTGTAAAAAGGACCCTGTGATGCAGACCACAAACCCCAGGAAGGTACGATTTACAATATCAAAAAGTTGAAGAGAGCCGGGCGTGGTGGCGCACACTTGTAATCCCAGCATTTGGGAGGCTGAGATAGGATTGGAGGCTCTCTGCCAACCTCAGCTACTTAGTGAGGCCCTCTGCAACTTAGTGAGACCCTGTTTCAAAATAAAAAATAAAATAGGGCTGGGGTTGTAGCTTGGAGGTAGAATGCCTCTGAGTTCAATACCCAGTACCACAAAAAAAAAAAAAAAAAAAAAAAAAAAAAAAAAAAAAAAAAAAAAAAAAAAAAAAAAAAAAAAAAAAAAAAAAAAAAAAAAAAGTTGAAGAGACCTATCACAGGGATTTAAGATAGGAAAACAGACAGGTATTTAATAAACAAGGATTTTCCCTAAAAAGGAAAGTTACCAAATTAAACCCCTAATGATGAGTATCCTTCACTGTACATACACAGTTTGAGGCAGGTATGGGAAGAGGATCAGGTGCAAAGGATTAGCATCTATAGGGACTGGCCAAGGGGTGACTGATGGCCTGCCTAGGAGAGAGAGCTCCTCGCTGTCGGGGCCAGAGAAGGACTGGCTTTTCCTCACGCAGCCCTGCTCACTTCACCCAGGTATAGCATTAACACTGGGCCCTCACTGCAGAAGAAGTGATTTCAAACAACCTAACCCACAGGGCTAATCCTGGCTGGCAAACTCTATTTTTGTAAAGGTGTATGATATAAAATAGAAAGATGAATATGCTGGCTTACATGCAAATTCTTTCCTTTTTAACATCACATATATATTTTAATATAATTTTATTGGTGCATTGTAATTATACATCATAATGAGGTTCAGAGTGCTTGTTCATGCCTTTCTTACTACTTCTTCTTTAGAATTCTAAATGTTTGGTTGTAGTTGGATGTAATTTCTCTCTCTGGGGCAGAGAATGGGGGCCCAGAGAACTACTCGTTTGGCTCTCTGGGTGGTGTTTGGCTAATTCAGGGGTGACTGCTTCCTTCCCTGGCCAAGTGCTATCCTTATTTAAGGCTTAGATCAGAATTAAGTTTGAAGCAAATTTCACCTATAATGTGTTGTCTCCAAACAAAGAGGTTCAGGTTTTTCTGGAACCCTTTAATTTCTGGCATATTTTTCCCTCACATAAATTATTGCTGAACTGTTTTGTCTTGGTTTTGCTAGTGGAAGTGCCTATTTTGGGATGTGAAGCAGTTATTTTCTTCTGTTTTGCTGGTTCATTATGATGAATCTGAATCATAGTTTTCCTTGATTCGCTTTAATTCTGGGTTGGTGCCATGCTCACCCAAGAAAGTCAGCGGCCAGGGAGCCACCATTTGCTTACACCCTAGCTGGAGGAATAGTGGACCTCAGTCCCATCTGCACTTTAGAATCACCTGGGGAGAATTTAGGACCCAAATCACCTGGGCCTCACCTTCTGAGGGTCTTTTTTAATTTGCTTGGAATGGCCTCAGGCTTTGATCCATTCCAGGTGATTCTGATGCAGGGCATTGATGTAGTTTCCATGGTAATGGTTTGGTTCCCACAAGAGCAGGTTGTTATACAGTGAGTTCAGCTTACTTGGCCTTTACTTGCTTCCTCTCTTGCCATGTGACCTCTCTTACACTTTAAAAAAAATGATACTGAGGATTGAACCTAGGGATGCCATATCACTGAGCTACACCACTCGCCCTTTTAATTTTTTGTTTTGAAACAGGGTTTTGCTAGTTTGCTGAGAGTCTTGCTGCGTTGTTGAGGCTGGTCTTAAATCTGTGATCCTCCTGTCTCAACCTCCCAAGTATTGGGATTACAGGTGTGCGCCACCACACCTGGCTACATTATTATTTTTCCTGTGTTGGTCAAGGACTCACCATGACTTGGAAATTAAGGAAAAGATTTCTCAGCTTCTATACTTGTTAACATAGAGAACCCCTATAAAAGGGTATAAAAGAACATTCCTGTTGGTTAAGAGATTTTATTAGGTTGAACTATCTAGAATTGACTTTTTTTGTAGGTCAGAAAGGGTTGAATGTCATCAGTTCCATAAGGTTCGACCTAATACAAGGTAAAGGGAGTTTGGGACAGAAAGAGTGTCCAAAGCTTATGTCTTTTTGGACTTAGTTTGTATGCTATGTGATGGTGACAATTCAGATGGCTTTATCTCCATCAGGGATGACTGATCAAATGCCTATTTTTTTTCTTGCCTGCCACTGCTCATGTGTGTTTGTGGAGAATAGTTATGGGAAAGTTAGGATGTGTACAGCTGTAAGAAACAGACAACCAAACACCAGTGTTTTTATACACTGTTTTCTGAATAAGTCACTGGGGATGGCAGTTCTAGAGCTGATCAGCAGTCCTATGTTGTCAGGGCTGGCCTCTCTGCCATTCTCTTGGCCTTCACTGTTCACAGGATGGCTACAGCAGCACCCAGAAGCATGTCCCCGTACAACTATGTCTGCAGGCAGGAACAAGGGCTAGACTTGGAGGCGGCCACAACAGCAGGTGGGCTCTGCATAAACTTCTTTTCAGGGAGGAAAATCACCTCCCTAGCAGATTTTCCCTCATCTAATTGACTAGAGGTTGTTATGAATCTTCCCATTAAATAATCTGGAAAAGGAGAATGTGTTTATTATGCTTGGTTCAGTCTGGTTATGATTCATGCCCTGAAACTGGGCGTATTGCCAGGCAAACAAAATTGAGATTCCATCAGCTAGGAAGAAGGGGTGGGAGAAATAGGTAGACAAGTGACAGTGTTTGCCACAAGTTTTTAAGGTGCTTCCAGTTACTTAATGATGACAGATCTTTTGTTTCGCCTACCCAGCCTCCATTGTGCTTCCTTCATACATGCACTCAGGCTCGCCTTTGGGTATGGAGGGGACTCTACTGCCATAGTTCCAGGGTGGGCACATGGTCTGAGCCAGGCCAGTGAGGCTCAGTTTCAGGACTTCCGTTTGAACTATTGTGAAAGACAAGTTCATCCCACCCTGGGATGTCTGAGGAGATAAAATGCTAGCCTGGAACTCTTGGAGGCTAGTTTGCTTTCCTAAACAAAGCCACCATAGACAAAAGAACTAGGGGATAGTGAGAAACTTGGGGCCAAAGGAAATTGCTTGAGCCCTTGTGTGTGGCTGTGACAGATTTATACCTGGATGATTCAGTTACCTGATCTAATAAATATACTCTGCACCCTACCTGTCCTCCCCCCCTTTTTTGTTTTTACATAAAATAGTTTGAATTATGAAAGATTTCTGTTAGGAATCACTACCTAGCAGTGGGTTGATATAAGTTACACGCTCTAAAATGTGGAATTGGCTGATTCCAGGTAGGGTGGAAACAGTGAGAATCTTTCTATCCCCAGTGGAGAAGTCAGCGTCTTGGCTATGCACTAATGAAGCAGCTAGTTAAATTGCTGTTATGCTCTCTTGGAACTCAGAGTGTGTGCCATTTGAGATTGGGTCAGTAAAGTGATGGTAGAACTTTCCAGGCTGTGAAGTGTGTAGGCTATTTCTGGTGAGTGTCTATGAGCAAGAGACAAGTTTTTGCTGAAGTTGGCCCATCAGGATTATAGGAAGAACTCTTATAAAAAAAAAAAAAAGAAAAAGGTCAATCTGAAAGAAAGTAGGTAAGTGAGATCAACAGGTATTTCACAAAAGAAAATATTCAGATGATGAGAGACATGAAAAGATGCCCAATCTCACTTTTCACCAGATGTTATAGTTTGTGTCTGGAATGTCTCCTGAAAGCTCATGTGTTGAAAGCTTGGTCCCCAGTGCAGTAAGGTTTGGAGGTGGGGCTTTGAGCAATGATCAGATCATGAATGGGTTCATCCATTTAAAATAAGCTATTGAATAAACTACTGGGAGGTAGAACCTAGCTGGAGGAAGTAAGTCACTGGGGCCTGCCCTGGAAAGGCTTATCTTCTCCCCAGCTTCTCTCTGCTGCTTCCCAGCTGCCATGAGCTGAGCAGCTATCTTCTGTCATGCCCTCCCCACCCCCTTCTTTTTCTACTAGGGATTCATGGCCTTTTGCCATGATGTTCTTCTCTAGCCCAAAGGAATGGAGCTGGTTGCTCATGGACTGAATCCTATAAAACTGTGAGCCAAAAATAAATCTTTCTACCTTTAAGTTGTTCCTATCAGTTCTTTTGGTCATAACAACAAAAAGCTGATTAACACATCAAGGAAATGCAATGAAAACAATAAGGAGATCCCATGATACATTGTGTGAGAACAACTTAAAAAAAAAACAACTGATTATACCAGTGTTAAAATGTGGAACTATTGGAAACCTCATACTCTGCTGGTGGAAATATGAATAGGTACAAACACTTCAGAAAACTGGCATTTTTTTTTTTTTTTTGCAGTACTGGGGAATGAACTCAGGGGCATTCTACTTCTGAGCTATACCCCCAGCCCTATTTTTTATTCTTTATTTTGAAACGGTCTCACTAAGTTGCAGAGGGCCTCATTAGGTAGCTGAGGCTGGCCTTGAACCCGGATCCTCCGGTCTCAGCCTCCCAAATGCTGGAATTACAAGTGTGCGCCACCACACCCAGCTAGAAAACTGGCATTATTAAGGTATGCATATCCTACTACCAAGCAGATATGCTTCTAGATATATATGTGCATGTTTATACCAAAAACACTTCCAAAAAATGTTCTTTGCAACATTGTGACAGCCCCAAATTGGGAAAACTTAAATGCCCGTCAACAGCAGAATGGGCAAACATATTGTGGTGTAGTTTTGCAACAAACACTGTGTGTCAATGAATAAACTATTGCTACATGTAACTATAAGAAAGAATCTCACAGCCATTTTTTTTTTCCTAGTGCTGGGGATTGAACCCAGGAGCAGTCTGCTTCTGAGCTACACCCTAAGTCCTATTTTATTTTTTATTTGGAAACAAGATCTTGTCAAGTTATTGAGAGCCTTGCTAAATTGCTGAAGCTGGCTTGGAACCTGTGATCTTCCTGTCTCAGCCTCCCAAGTACTGGAATTACAGATGTGCACCACCATGCCTGGCTTTCATGGACATAATTTTGAGTGAAAGAAACCTGGCATAAAAGAATACATACTGTTAGTGGTCCACTTATGTAAGCTTCAAAACAGAAAAAAAACTGATATATGGTATTAGAAATCAGGTGAAGAAAGGAGACTTTTATGGGCAGAAGAGGGTGGTGGTTGGGAAGAAATGCAGGGGCTTCTGAGGTCCTGGTATTGTTCTATTTCTTAATCTGGCAATGCTTAATACAGGTGTGCTCACTTGTAATAATTCTTGGGTTGTGATATGTATGATCTCTCTCTCTCTTTCTTTCTCTCTCTCTCTTCCTCCCTCTCCCTCTCTTTGTTATATGTCAACAGAAGTTTTAAAAAGTCTTCTCATCATAAACTGTGGAGGAAGAGAGATGGCTATGAGTACAAATCCATGACTCATTAAAATAATAATTATCCCTGGGCTGCAGGGCAAGAGGCAGATGAGCTGAGCCTCCCATTCCAGGTTACAGTTTTGAATTTCATTGATGCAGAGCTTATAGGGGAGGCCATTAAATGGAGAATGAGGGTAGAGCTCCAGGGTTGTTGCTGAAAAACAGAACTCCCAGGCCAGAGTTTAGATGAAGGACAATTTTTTTTTTTTTTTGCTTTGGTTAATATCCCATGAAATGACCAGATGCAAATTGACTGAAAGAAGTCTAAGTTCTAAGCTTTCCAGGGAGTTGGTCTGCCAGAGAACTTCCAGTTCTCTGACAAGGGCCTGAGGCTGCTCAGCCCTAGGACGAGCCCCACCCCATCTCCACGCCCACACCACCTGAAATGGCTCACTGAAGGATCCTCCCCAGGGTCCTGTTTTGGTTGTGGAAACAGAGGACAATGGGCAAATGAAGAGCCAGGATGCTTGGATAGGCTGGTTAAGGATCTCATCCCCTTGCAGAGGGCAGAGGCTTTGCTCTTCTTGTCACAGGACATGATGTATACGAAGAACTGGTGATTACCACAGGCTGTTTCCCTTTCTCATTTCCAGATGGGAAAATCTATTGTGTTATCCTGATTTCTCTTCCTTCTTGTATCCTGAGTGTGTTGGGGGCATTTATGTTTACCATTTAGTCTATAGAGTGTTAAAGGATGAAGTGCTATAGCCAGACCTCATTGACAGCAACCTATTTGGAGGCAAAAACAGGGCATAACTCTGCATTATCTATGACTAGAGAGGTAAAGGTTAAATTTTTAGATGTGTGTGCATTATGTCATGTAGGGATATTATTGACATTGTACAACTGGAAAGTCTGGGAAGAGGGTTCTTTCCTCATGAATGTGTAAGTGTCCTTATGAGGGATTGAAGGAAGCATGTTTTTTCCTTCTCGTCACATAGGAGGCAGCAACAAAGTGCCATCTCTAAAACAAGGGGTCCTCACCAGACACCACATCTACTGGTGCCTTGATCTTGGATTCCCCAGGCTCCAAAACCGTGAGCAGTAAATTTCTGTTGTTTATAAATTGCCCAGTCTAAGTTACCTTTGTTATAGCAGCACAATGGCCTAAGAAAGTGCCAAAGAAAGGTTTAATGAGCTTGAATGCTCACTGTGTGTATGTGTGCGTGTGCAAAGTTCATGTGCAATAGGTGCCTGGATGGACAAAAAGATGAATTCTGCACAGATCTTGCTCACTAGGGGCTGGTGCTGCCTCGGGGAGGTGCCACAGGGGGGTCTAGCCTGCTGTCAATCCTGTGCCTGACTGACATTGTAAATAACTGAATTTATTTATCACCCATCTGGTCAAGGAATTGTTGAGCCACTAAGGTGTATATATATATACACACACATATATATATATATATATATATATACACATTTTTTTTTTAAATTTCAAAAGAGAGAAAGGACTGTTTCTTCTTCTTCATTTCACAAAAGCACCAGTGAAATGGCTGTTGAATAAAATTGTGGATTTTTTTTTTGCGGTACTGGGGATTGAACTCAGGGGCATTCTACCTCCGAGCTATACCCCAGCCCCATTTTTTATTCTTTATTTTGAAACAGGGTCTCACTAAGTTGTGGAGTGCCTCACTAAGTTGCTGGCCGAGAACCCAGATCCTCTGGTCTCAGCCTCACGAATGCTGGGATTACAAGTGCGTGCCACCACACCCAGCAAATTGTGAATTTTGATAGTAGTCACTAAGGCAGCAAACCCCTGAATGGGCTGGGATATGCTGATATTAGGCTCGGCTTGCTGAAAAACTTTGTTACCATTAACCCAGCCCTATGTTTTTAGCACAGCATGATTTTACTAAAAACTTATGATGGAATGTTAAGCAGAATTTCATGCAAAGTGTTTCTAAAAAGACTTAAAGTTATGTAAAACTGACCTTGACATAAAGTTAGGCAATAAAAACAGGATACAAAACATGGGGTTTACAAAAAACATTTCCACATATACAGATCTACCTGTATCTATGTACTCATATACACAGGAGGCTAAAAGAAAAAAATGTCCAGTGCTAATACTGGCTTCCTTCTGGTCATAGAGTTATAAGTGCCTTGAGTTTTCTTCTTTTAAATTTTAAAATTTTCTGTAATGATTATATATTTTTTTCTACATGATTATATTTTATGATCAGAATGTGAAAAGACCTTTTTAAAAATAATTACCTGGAGACTTCTGAGAAGATGGTGTCAGAGTGAGACACCTCTCATCAGGCGCTGTGAGCTTGATTCAAATCTGCCATAAAAGTAGCTTCTTGACAGAAAAAAAAAGCAACAAAAAAGTGAACAACACTACGGAAACTGAAGTACAGCTGAACAGAATCCAGAAAGCTGACCAGGGAGAGCAAAGAAGCCCGTCTGTGCGGCAGCGGTGCCACGCCTCAGAGTGGTGGCTGCCACTGAGCCAGCCCCTGGTATGGGGTCTACTAACAAAGGAATATATAACAACCTTCTGCATTCCCAGTGACCAAAGGTGGAGTAAGCGACTCCTGAACTACACATCCTAACCAGGTGGCATGTCACAGCACCTTCGACAGTGTCCAGAACGCATGGTACGACCAGCTTAAGCCCCCACGGGGCCAGCTCAGCTCACCTCTCCCTCCAGAGCTGGAGCATCGATCAACTGCACTGCAGAGCTTAAATCAAAACTGCCGCAAAAGCAGCTTCTTGATGGAAAGAAATAAAAGCAAAGCAGCAGAAAAGTGAACAAAGCCACAAATGCAGCTGATCAGACTCAGAAAGCAGACCAGGGAAAACAAAGGAGCCGTTGCGTGCGTGGCAGTGGCAGCCGCCATTTTGCCAGCCGCTCACAGCAGCAGAGATCTACCCAGAAGATCTGCAGAGGCCAAATCAGGTCTGTTCTTACAAACTTGCAGGGATTTTAAAAATTTTGTTTCTTGTTGTTTTTTTTTTTGTTTTCTGGATTTTTTGTCTTGTTTTGTTTTTACTCTATTTTCGCTTTGCACTGCTTTGATTTATCTATGTTTGTTCAGAGGATTGGTTGCTTTGTTAGCTTTTTCTAGACCCTAGAAGTCAACACCTGAAACCCACCAAAGACATCAATAGAGTGGGCAGAAGAAGTACCAGAGTAATTATAATTCAGTACAAGATACCATTCACAGAGAGAAAATAAAAATAAGAAACCAAGCCGGGCGTGGTGGCGCACGCTTGTAATCCCAGCACTTGGGAGGCTGAGACCGGAGGATCCGGGTTCGCGGCCAGCCTCAGCTACCTAGTGAGGCACTCCGCAACTTAGTGAGACTCGGTTTCAAAATAAAGAATAAAAAAAACATGGGGCTGGGGGTGTAGCTTGGAGGTAGAATGCCCCTGAGTTCAATCCCAGTACTGCAAAAAATAAATAAATAAATAAAAAATAAAAATAAGAAACCTGTAAATTCAGAGAAAGTGTGCAAGAGCAACAAAGATATAAATTTAAGAACAGGGAAACTATAGGAAGGAAAAATAGCAAAGAAACAATGAGTCAACGCAACCCCACAATAACAGAACTCAACAACACTGAATGGCAGAGATTACCAGAAGAACAATTCAGATCTTTAATAATAGAAACGATACAAAACTTCCAGAAAGAATGCAGAGAGAGCTGGAAAGAAATAAAAGAACAAATAAACAAAGACTCTGATACTCTGAGCAGGAATCATAGAGAAGCCTTGAGGGAAGTGAAGGATGTGAAAAATGCAATAATAGAAGTGAAGGCATCAATACAAACTATAAACAGTAGATTAGACCACATGGAAAATAGAATATCACTCCTAGAAGATGACCATTCCAAAAATGAATACATTGTACATAATCTAGAAAAAAAATTTGACAGTATAAATTGGACATCTGTGAGATCTGGGTCAACTTTAAAAGAGCTAACCTAAGAATAATAGGCATAGAAGAGGTATTAGAAGTTGAAACTAATGGAATAAACAACCTTTTCAAAGAAGTAATATCAGAGCATTTTCCAAATGTAGAAAGAAAAGTAGACACACAGGTGCAGGAAACATATAGAACCCCCTTTAGACAAGACCAAAGAGGAGGTTCACCATGCCACATAATAATCAAGCTGACTAATGTAGAGGCTAAGGAAAGAATTCTAAAGGCAACAAAAGTAAAAGGCCAACTAACATTTAGAGGCAAACCAATTAGAATCACTCCAGACCTCCCAAACTAAGTCATGAAAGCCAGGAGGGGCTGGAGTAACATATTCCAAACTTTGAAAGAAAATAACTTGCAGCCAAGATTCTCCTATCCAGCAAAACTCTCTCTCAAAATTGACAGGGATATAAAAACCTTCCATGACAAACAGAAACTGAAAGCATTTATGTCTTCCAAACCAGTACTAGAGAAGATACTCAAAGAGATACTACAAAAAAGAACTAACAAGTAAATGTCAGAACCAGAGAAACAATAATTTCCAGGAAGCAAACAACTAAGCAAAGAGGAACAAACACTACCGCAAACAGAAGTCAAAACTCAAAATGTTAGGAATTAAAAATCATCTCTCAATAATCACACTGCATATAAATGGTATCAACTCCCCAATAAAAAGACACAAGGTGGCAAAATGGATTAAAATCCAGAATCCATCTATATGCTGCCTGCAAGAAACACACCTTACAAGCAAAGATTCCCACAAACTAAAGGTGAAGGGCTGGAGTAAGGTAATCCATGCCAATGGAACTTGAAGACAAGCAGGAGTAGCAACTATGATATCAGATAAATTAGATTTCAAGCCTAAGCTTATCAAAAGAGACAAAGCAGGTCACCTTTTACTAGTAAAAGGAACAATCCAGCAAGAGGAAATAACAATTATCAACATCTATGCCCCAAACATAGGTGCAGCCACTTTGATAAAACAAACTCTGCATGATATAAAGTCACACATAGATCCCAATACACTAATACTAGGAAACTTCAATACTCCTCTCACATCACTAAACCGATCTTCTAAAAAAAAGGTCAAAGCTGGGCATGGTGGCACACGCTTGTAATCCCAGCATTTGGGAGGCTGAGACTGGAGGATCCTGGTTTGTGGCCAGCCTCAGCTACCTAGTGAGACACTCTGCAACTTAGTGAGACCCTGTTTCAAAATAAAGAATAAAAAAATAGGGCTGGGGGTATAGCTCAGAGGTAGAATGCCCCTGAGTTCAACCCCCAGTATCACTAAATAAATAAATAAATAAATAAATAAATAAATAAATAAATAAATGGTCAGTAAAGATGCTTTGGACCTAAATAATACCATAAACCAGATGGACCTGTTAGACACATACAGAATATTTCACCCAAGTATAGCCGAATTCACATTTTTCTCAGCAGCCCATGGAACCTTCTCCAAAATAGACCACATTCTGGGCCACAAAGAGAGCACTAGCAAATTCAAAACCTGTAACATAATTCTCTGCATCTTTTCAGACCACAATGGAGTGAAACTAGAAATCAACTCTAAGAAGACCCAGAGTAACAATGTAAACATATGGAGACTGAACACCACACTGCTGAATGAGGAATGGGTCATAGAAGAAGTAAGGAGGGAAATTAAAAAATTCCTAGAAACCAATGAAAACAGAGACACAACATATCAAAACCTCTGGGACACCTTGAAGGCAGTACTAAGAGGAAAATTTATAGCACTGAGTGCCCACATAAGAAAAACGGAAAACCACCAAATAAATAACCTAATGACACAGCTCAAAGCCCTTGAAAAACAAGAACAGTCTAACCCCAAAGCCAGTAGAAGACAGGAAATTATGAAAATCAGAGCAGAAATTAATGAAATAGGGAATAAAAAAACAATACAGAAAATCAACAAAACCAAAAGCTGGTTTCTAGAAAAAATAAACAACCTAACCAAAAGAAAGAATCAACCCAAATTACCATTGGCCAACCTAACCAAAAGAAAGAGAGAATCAACCCAAATTACCAAAATAAGAGATGAAAAAGATGATATTGCCACTGACAGTGTGGAAGTACAGAGGATCATTAGAAACTATTTTGAAAAACTATACTCCAACAAAATGGAAAATCTAGAAGAAATCGACAATTTTCTAGATACATATAAACTTCCTAAATTGAGTCAAGAAGATATAGAAAACTTAAATCAACCAATAACAATCAAAGAAATAGAAAAAGCAATAAAGAGTTTACCATCAAACAAAAGCCCAGGGTCAGATGGTTTTCCAAATGAATTTTATAAAACATTTATAGAAGAGCTAATCCCAATACTCCTCAAACTATTCTGTGAAATAGAAACGGGACCCTCCCAAACACATTCTATGAAATCAACATCACAATAATACCAAAGCCCAATAAAGACAGCTCAAGAAAAGAAAACTATAGGCCTATATCATTGATGAACTTAGATGAACTTAAATGAACTGCTAAACAAGATACTAGCAATGCACATTCAAAACCACATCAAGAAAATTATACACCATGACCAAGTCGGGTTCATCCCAGGGATGCAAGGCTGGTTCAACATATGAAAAACAATCCATTTAATTCACCACATAAACAGAATCAAAGACAAAAATCACATGATTATCTCAATTGATGCTGAAAAAGCATTTGACAAAATCCAACACCCATTCATGCTAAAAGCACTTCAGAGAATCGGAATAGAAGGAACATACCTCAAAATCATAGAGGCAATATACAATAGGCTTACAGCCAATATCATATTAAATGGAGAAAAAATGCAAGAGTTCCCACTAAAAACAGGAACAAGACAAGGATGTCCATTATCACCTCTTCTGTTCAACATAGTACTTGAGACTCTAGCCAGAGCAATAAGGAAAGAGAAAGAAATCAAAGGGGTAAAAATAGGGAATGAAGAACTAAAACTATCCCTTTTTGCAGATGACATGATACTATACTTAGAAGACCCAACAAAGTCAGCCAAAAAACTTATAGAATTGATCAACAAATTCAGCAAAGTGTCTGGATACAAAATCAATCTTAAAAAATCAGAAGCTTTCCTGTATGCCAACCATAAATCCACTGAAAAAGAAATCCAGAAAACAATTCCACTCACAATAGCACCCCCCAAAATAAAATACTTAGGGATAAACCTAACCGAAGAGGTAAAAGACCTCTATAAGGAAAACTACAAAAAGCTGAAAAAACAAATCGATGAAGACCTTAGAAGATGGAAAAATCTACCATGCTCTTGGATAGGCAGAATAAATATCATCAAAATGGCCATCCTCCCAAAAGTGATCTATAGATTCAATGCAATACCCATGAAATTACCAAGGTCACTCCTCACAGACATAGAAAAATCAGTCCTTAAATTCATTTGGAACAACAAAAAGCCCAGGATAGCCAAAGTAGTTCTTAGCAACAAGAACCATATAGGAGGTATCATAATACCTGACTTCAAACTCTACTACAAAGCCACATTAATAAAAACAGCATGGTATTGGCACAAAAACAGACACATAGACCAATGGAGCAGAATAGAAGATGCAGAAACAAACCCACATGCTTACAGTCAGCTGATTTTTGACAAAGGATCCAAAAACATACACTAGAAAAAAGACAGCCTCTTTAACAAATGGTGTTGGCAAAACTGGTTAACCATATGTAGGAAAATGGAAATAAAGCCTACTTTCTCACCCTGCACAAGAGTCAACTCAAGGTGGATCAAAGACCTGGAAGTCAGACCTTGCAGCTACTTAAAGAGGGCATAGGCCCAATACTTCAACATATAGGCACAGGTAAAAACTTTCTCAACAAGGCCCCCAAAGCACAAGCAACTCAAAGGAAGATCAATACATGGGATTGAATTAAACTGAAGAGCTTCTGTGCAGCAAAGGAAACTATCAAGAACCTCAACAGAGACACCACAGAGTAGGAGAAAATTTTTGCCAGCTACTCTTCTTTTTTTTTTTTTTTTTGCGGTACTGGGGATTGAACTCAGGGGCATTCTACCTCCGAGCTATACCCTCAGCCCTATTTTTTTTTATTCTTTATTTTGAAACCGAGTCTCACTAAGTTGCGGAGTGCCTCACTAGGTAGCTGAGGCTGGCCACGAACCCAGATCCTCCTGTTTCAGCCTCCCGAATGCTGGGATTACAAGCGTGCGCCACCACGCCCGGCCTGCCAGCTACTCTTCTAATAGAGGTCTAATATCTAGAATATACAGAGAACTCAAGAAACTCACAGCTAAGGAAACAAATAACCCAATCAAAAAATGGATCTAATAGATCTAAATGGATCTAATGGATCTAAATAGACACTTCACAAAAGAAGAAATACAAATGGCCAATAAATGTATGAGGAAATGTTCAACATCATTAGCAATCAGAGAGATGCAAATCAAAACTACCTTGAGATTTCACCTAACTCCAATCAGAATGGCAATCATCAGACACAAACAACAACAAATGGTGGTGAGGGTGTGGAGAAGTGGGAACCCTAATACATTGTTGGTGGGATTGCAAATTAATGCAACCTCTTTGGATAACAATATGGAGGATCCTCAGATGAATGGGAATGAACCTACCATATGATCCAGCAATACTACTTCTGGGAATCTACCCAAAAGAATGGAAACCAAACTATCAAACCAACGCATGTGTATCTATGTTTATAGCTGCACAATTCACAATTGCCAAACTATGGAACCAGCCAAGATGTCCATCAACAGATGAATGGATTACAAAACTATAGAATATGTACACAATGGAATTTTACTCAGCCATAAAGAAGAACAAAATCATGTTATTTGCAGAGAAATGGATGGAACTGGTAAACATTATGTTAAGTGAAATTAGTCAGTCACAAAAAGTAAAAAATCGTATGCTCTTCCTAATATGTGGAAGCTAGGGAGAAAATGGGACATAAGAGGGACTCCAGATGAAGAAGCAGAATCCTTAGGTGAGCAAAGAATTTGACTTAACAGAAGGTGATGGGGGGAGAGGGGGACACCCTAATGAGCATGATATACTTTCATGAACACATCAAAGTCAATCACTAAACTGAACTTGAGAAGGAGGTAGGAGGAGGGAGTGGGGTGGGAATTGGGGAAGGGTTAAATGAGAAATGTGTGCATGTATGCCTTTACCTTTACCAGCTTGTACCTAACAAAGATGTATGATTACAATGCACCAATTAGAAATAAATAAATTAAAAAAAATAAAAGTAATTACCTGAAGCCTATAAATAATAATAATGCCTTCCACATTTTAGAGACTATCCAGCTTGTTAGTGGTCTGCTAGGAAGTTAACAGTAGAATCAAGAATTAAATTTGGAGGATTCTGAGGTTCTTCACTCTCTTCCTGTGAGTCCTTGCCCATGTGGCTAAGGTGGGCAGAGTGCTGATGTCACTTATTTCAAGGCCTGTGTGACGTTTGAAAAGACAGGAGAGTGTACCTGCAGGGGAATCAGTAGGAAACATCTCCCGGGCATCTCTTCTTCTACCACCTGATATGGGAACGAGGCACGTCCGATTGGTCAGATGGCCTTCAGGATCTTGGTTGTCAGATTGTTTTAGTTTAGAGCAACTGTTCAGCTTTGTTCTTACTTTGTGTTACACTGGGATCCAATCATCCATTGGCACAGAGAACCTGTTTCCACTTTGATACATCAATCTGTGTCAACTTGCCAGTGTATTTATTGATCAGAACATTTGCAAGAAAGGACAGATGCAAAAGAAAGTGTTGCAGGACTGAGCATAGAAGCAACTGATAACTTTATTAAGGCAAAGAGTTTTCTTGTGAGGCAAGAGTGTGATCCAGTGGTAAATATCAGCAAGAAGAAAGGGTTGTTTTTAACAATGTGCCATTCCTCTGGATTCACATGGAACCTCAGTGAACATACACTGTTCCTCTATGGCGAAGCTCCAGTTGCTAGGACAGGACAGAGGGCACTCAGGACGAAGAGGTGGGGAGACAGAGCAGGGAGGTTATTTCTCAGTATCAACATCAGTGGGGACTAAGGGACTCCATGTGGAAAAGTTAAACTCTGCAATTAGTCCTAACCTGCTGAATATAAGATGTTCTTTCTTTTTCATACTTCTATTGGTGCATTGTACTTATATATCATAGTGAGATTCAAAGTGATACAAACATACATACTCATAGTACTTGATGTATTTCCCTCTGTGTAAAATATTCTTTCTGATAATGGATTCTACCTTCATGGTCTTCCCGGTGGAATGGGCACAGTGAGAGTTTAGGTATAATAATTTAGGATTAGGTATAATCCTAAATTTCAATGTGCTATTATGTTTTTTATTATGTTATTTTATTATGCTATTAAGATTGTTTTAGCTGAAGTGGAGCTGAAGCTCTACAGAGGGTATTGCTGAGCCTGCCGTGTGTGGGCCCCATTTCAAGCTGTCCCTCTTCTGGGTGCAGCAGAGGGTTGCACTTGGGTAAGTCTGGACCTGGGAAAAGTTTGCCCCAAATACATCCTCTATAGTTCAAGAGCCCAAGGTCCAGGTAAGGTTGTTTCTAGGGGGAAACTGGAGGGGGCTGGATAATTTGCTGTAAGATACTGTTTATATAAATAATTATGTAGTAGTATATTTTGTTGGTGAAATTTCTATGTGTCTTTATTCTGAAATGATCATTGAATTATTTATTGTGTGTTGAGTAAATTAATTCCATAAATCAAGTCCCAAGTTGTATTTGGATGTTTAAATGCAATTATTATAAGTTGCAGTTATCAATATTAAATAATGTTTGTATGGTTTTGGTTTTATAGCTGATGAAACATTTTCAGTAGAGTATTGCATTTACTATAGCAAACCTGTGAAATCAAGGTTACTATCTACTCTGAACAGATGAGAACAGTGAGGGTGAGACACATTCAAAACCACACAGCCAGCCACACATCTGTAATCCCAGTACATGGCGGGCTGAAACAGGAGGATTGCAGGTTTGAGACCAACTTCAGCAATGTAGTGGACTCTCAGTAACCTAGTGAGACCCTGTTTCAAAATAAAAAGTAAAAAGGGCTGGGGTGTAGATTGGAGGTAGAATGTCCCTGGGTTCAATTCCCAGTGCCAAAAAACAAAAACAAAACAACAAAACAAAACCACATAGCCATCAAAATGCAGAAATGGATTTTTTTTTTTTTTTTGGTACTGGAGATTGAAACCAAGGGCATTCTACTCTTACGCTATACCTCTAGCCCTTTTTGTTTATTTTTTTTTATTACTTTTGAAAAAAGGTCTTGATAGGTTGCTGAAGCTACCACTAAGTTGCTGAGGCTGGCCTCAAGCCTGTGATCCTCCTATCTCAGCCTTCCAAATACTGGGATTACAGGCATGTACCACTGCTTATAACTAGAACTGGATTTTTAACCCTACATTTTTTATTGTAAACCCAGCATTCTTTCCATCATTCTATTTGCCCCCTCCTTTACTCCTTGGGATGAGATAAATTCTCCCCTGGTGACCTGGACAGGATAGACTCTCTAGGTATGGGATTGATGACTCAGAGCTTGGGGCATCCCTGCATCTTCCATTTTCTTCTTCCTATCATGTTGATTTGAAGACATCGGGAGAAAGATTCAGGACTGAGAGTAGAGAATGAGAGCATAGTATATCTCAGTTGTAGGCACATTAGTTTCTTCATTGGTATGATAAATATTTGCTAAATACCTACTGTATGCCATGCATGGAGGTAGGTGCTGGGGTACAATGGGGAATGTTTCAGAGTGGACCCTGCCCTCATGAATTCTAGAGCCCCATGGGAAAGACAGCTATTAAATAAGTCATTATTCACTCCACTGATGCTATGAGAAGGTGCTTTGCTCAGCTTTAGATAATACAGGGATTTAAATCACAAAGACCCTATCTGGGGGGAGGAGGTCTGGAAAGGTTTTCTGGAGTAATAATGTTAAAAGCTGAGAGTAATGTTAAAGCTGAAAATGGAATAACCTAATAAGCAAATCTCTCAGTCATATGGAATGTGGTACTTTTGAAGCATTGAGAGAATGCCAGTCTAACTGGAATGAGTGAAGGGAAGAGTTTAGAGCAGATAAGATGGGCTGGGACCAGGCTTTGCATAGAAAATGAGGAATTCAGTCTTTATCACAAGAGTAACTGAAAGCAGTTGAAACATTTTAGCAGGCGGGTGACGTGATCAGATATGAAATTTCCAAGTACTATTTTAATTGCACTGTGGGGAATGTGAGTGTAAGTTTTGCACCTAGTGAGTTTGAGGTAGCTATGAAACTTCCAAATGACTAGGTAGGCAGCCAGAACTCGGGAAAAAGTCTGAGTAGACAGGCAGATGCAAAATGATTTGACATAAGTGCAACCAAGAGGGTGGAAAAAATCTATTGAAGTAGAGGAGGATAAGGGGATTGGGAACTTGGGGGTAGGTTGCAATTTTTGTTTTTTTCGACACTGAGGATTGAACCCAGGGGCATTCTACCTCTGAGCTATACTCCCAGCCCTATTTTTTATTCTTTATTTTGAAACAGGATCTCACTAAGTTGCGGAGGGCCTCACTAAGTAGCTGAGGCTGGCCTTGAACCTGTATCCTCTGGTCTCAGCCTCCTAAGTACTGAGATTACAAATGTACGCCACCATGCCTGGCTTAGGTTGCAATTTTAAATAGGGCAGTCAGAGTAGATCTCACTGAGAGAGTAAGTGCTATGATTTGGGTTTGAAATGTCCCTGGCAAAAGCTCATGTGTTAAAAGCATGTCCTTGGTGCAGTAAGGTTCAGAGGTGGGGCATAGATTGAGGAGATGGGTTACTGGGGGGGGGGAGGGGGCGTGGCCTTGAGAATTGCATCTGTTCCTGGCTGCTTCCCGTTTCTCATTCTCTACTTCCAGTCTCCATGAGTTGAGCAGTTTTTCTTGACTGTGCCCTACAGCATTGATTTTTCTGCCTTGGTGTTAGCCGGCCATGGACTAAACCTCTGAATGATGAGCCCACATGAACCTCTTCTCCTTTAAGTTGTTCTTGTCAAGTATTTTGGTTATAACCATGAAAAAACCTAGTTTTTACAGCAGATAATAGGAACATTTTTGTTTTCAAAACCTTTCAAATGGTCTAATTTGGAAGATAAAACTAAAGCACTTGAGCCATTAATAAGAACAGCAGGTAAAACACCATCACCAAAATTGTACATACTATATGCCAAATGCATATAAAGACTAGGTCTAAGCTGGGTGTAGTGGTGCATGCCTGGAATCCCAGTATGTGGGAGGCTGAGCCAGGAGGATTGTAGGTTGGTGGCCAGCCTCAGCAGCTTAGCAAGACTCTCATCAACCTAGGGAAATCCTGTTTCAAAATAAAAAAATAAAATAGGGCTGGCAGCATGTTCAGAGATAGAATGCTCCTGGGTTCATTCCTTGGTAACACACACACACACACACACACACACACACACACACACACATACACACACAGACTACATCTATTACGTTAAAACTGCTTTAACAATTTTATTGTTAAAACCACCTTGTGAATTGGGTTTTTATCCCCATTGCAGAGAGAAGGATATTGAGGCTCAGAGAGATTAGTAGATAGCAAATGGTGGTGAGGACAGTATAACAAAGAGCATAATGAAAGAGTAAATGGTATCATCTCTGTGTTACATCTTGTAATATATGTTATACTAATCAATTCAGGAGAGGTTTATGTGGGCTGGAATCATGTGGGGTGCTTGAAGAAACAGAGAAACCTGAGTTAGGCTGTGAGAAAAGGCTAGACTTAACTCATCTGCATAAGTGAAGAGGAGAGGACATTTCAAATAGAGAGGAGAACTCTGGCCAAGTTACAGAGTTGGGATTCAGGTTAAAGTGTTAAGAGAGAGGATGGGGGGCCAGTTTGGCTAAACATGGGGTTTACCTGTATGTTAGTTTCTCAGGGCTGCTGCAACAAACTACCACAAATTGGGTGGCTCAAAACAATGGCAGTGTGTTCTCTTGTCATTGTTGAGGTTACAAGTCCAGCCTCTAGCTGTTGACAGGGCTCCGCTGCCCCTGAAGGTGCCAGGGGAGAATGCACTCCCTGCCTTTCTTCTGACCTCTGCAGTTGCTGGCAACCTTAGCCTTTCTCGCCTTGTGGATGCAGTACTCCAGTCTCTGCTTTGCTGTCACATGGCATCCTCCTTGTGTGTCTGTCTACCTCTTCTCTTCTTTGGATCAGGGATCACCCTAACTCAGTAGGACCCCTTCCTAACTAGATTATACCTATGCAGGTTCCTAGCTCCCAGTAGGGCCATATTCACAAGTACTGAGGCTTAAAACTTCAACATATCTTGGTGGGGGGTGGTGGTGGAGCATAATTCAACCCATTACACCTGCTAGGTATATATTAGGCAATTAATTACTATTTGTTGAATGAATGAATGAAATAAATGACATGTCGTTGGATGCAAAATGAGTACATGGTTAAGTGAGATTAGTGAGGGTCTCACATATCAGGTGGAGGAGTCTGGGTAATGCTTTTCCCAGGGTGTTAAAAGTTTTTCGTTGAAATGATGAGTTGTTTTATAGGGCCAGACAGTGGAGATTTATAGTTTATAGTTTGAGATTTAAGAATTTTAGATCTCCAATCTGTCTATAGATGTCTCCAGATTTTTGTCCCTCGATTCTTAAAAAAATGACTTAAAAATACCATTTGCCAGCTTGATACACCCAAGCAGCAAGTCTGTGGTTCCTGAACAGACATTATATTTCTTGTGTTAAAGTCTTTGGAAGTAACAGTAATGGTCTCAGGGATGTGAGCCGGGGGGAAAGCTGGCAATAATACCAGCATGAAAGTGGTGTCATTTTCCATAACAGAAAAACCTGAAAAGAGCCTCTGTGATTATATGTCACCAGGGACAGTGTCTTCTGCCTGAGCTTCAAGTTTTTCACAGGCTTGACCCATTCTATTTGTCACCTTTTCATGACTTTGTTAGTGGCTGGCGTTTTGGCTCCCAAGTGGGACAGAATCTGTTGTGATCCAGTCCCAGGGGCTGGTTTCTTCTTACATTCACTGGCCAGTCCCCTGGTGGCAAGAGTGTGTGCTGGTGCCATGCCAGCAAGAACCAAGGGAGCTGACGGGAATAATGAGGGGTGGCTGCTGCCAACTGGGCTAGTAACTTGGGAGCCATAACCACCTCTAGGCCTGCAGGAGCAGTTCCTAGAGCTGGGAGAGCCATAGCCCTAGATGCAGGAGATGGTTGCCCAACAGAGTCTATGGCCTTTGTTCAGGACCTATGGTCACTGTCCCCTGCAGCAAGGTAGGGAAAGAGCCAGTAGGTAAACACCCGATCTTATTCTCCCATCACTCTCTGATTTCTATTAACCTCACCCAGCCAGCAGCTGTCCTCATGATGGACAATGAACAAAGGGATGTTCTGCCCAGTTGTGTTTAGAGCGAGGGCTCAGGGTATGGCGGTTTTATGAAGGTTTCAGGAATTGTGGTTCAGGGCAAAGGTCAGCTACTTTTGGCTCTTGGAGCAACAACTTAAACACTTTTATCAGTGCCTGGGAATGTTCAAGGCCTAGCTTGAGCTTAAGCCTGCTGGGAAAAATCTGCATGTGGCTGAGCCACAGAGATCTGTAGGGGGCCCTACAGATCTAAAGCACTATATACATAAATAGTGTAAAACCAACAACAATCATTACAATAGCAGTGTCAGCCACTTAGTTTGGTGCACAGGAAGGTGCTTGAACAAGTTCAGCTAATCTGTTGGATTGTGTATGACTATTCATTGTCAGCACCAGCTAAAATAAACAAAAGGGAATTTATTTCCTCAACTAAAAGTAGAGGACATGGGATATAAAGTAGGGAAGAATGGAAATCGGATACATCAACCAAGGGAGAAAGTTTTGCAAATTCAGCTTTGCCAAACTCCTGAGTTTATTCCTTGCCTAATTCATCCCACCAGTCTCAGGATTGGGTAATTATCTGTATGGTAACTGACTGAATTCTGAGTCTCTTATGAACAGATGTATGGAAGAGAGCCAGGGCCAGAATTGGATTCCTACGGAAAGATGGTATTTAATTTTTTGGTGTGGCCACAGCAAGGCTGGGTAACAATCTCTTAGAGGAGTTTTCAAATCCTTTGCCTTCCCATTTACCTCCTTTAGATCACAGGAAGAACAATCCTAGCTCTTTACTACATCTTGGATGATGCCTTCTCTATGATTCTTTCTACTTCCTCTCTACTTATATAAGTGTAGCTTTCCTCAAAGTTTCATCTTTCTATCCGCCCTGGTCAACATTTTTAATGCTATAATCGAAAATAACTGACCACACAACTTAGAGGAAGGAAGATTTATTTCCTCACAGTTCTTGGAGATTCCAGACTTCAGCCTATGTCAAGCAGGGTCTGTGGCACTCAGGGCATGGTGGAGGGAAGTGGAAAGAGGGAGAGAGCAAGGCTCTGCTCTCACATCGTGGAGACCAGAAGCAAGAGAGCACGTGAGGGGATGCAAAGATAAAAGCACAGTCCCCAAGCCTTCTCCAGCTACATCCTACCTGCCTAGGTGACCACCCAGTAAATCCATCACAATGGATCTATCCACTGATGAGGTTACAACCCTCACCACTTAATTACATCAACTCTGAACATTAATACATGCGCTCTTCAGGGGACATTCTATATCTAACCACAATACCATCTTTTCTTGCTCAGCTTGTCTTTCTGAGAGTGTCCCACTTATATTCACTTCCACATTTCTTGGGGGCTGCCACAAATTTCTAGTCATCTCCTGGATGTCTCACATGTATTTCTTATTAGTAACAGAAGCCCACCACATCTAATTTAGCATCCCACTCTCCACTCTACTGCTTCTCTTGCCGTGTTTACATGTCAGGGACTTCTACTCTTACTGTCACTTGGGCTGGACCTCAGTCATCTCCTTTTGTTTGTTCTCCATTCTTTCTTGGCTCCAGCATATCTTGACATCCAAATAATCAGTTGCTAACATCTGATCTTTCTTCCTTTGAGCTTCCTTCCCAAATCAATACTTTGATTCTGCTGTAATGAAAATATCTAACTCTCTTCTGGATTATTTCAGTAGCTTCTTGACAAATCAAATCCCCAGCATATTTTCTTCATTATCACATGAGTTATTTTCCTATCTGACAGATAGTCAGATAGTCTTACCCTCTGAAAACCTTCAGTGGCACCCTGTTGCCCAGGGTATCTGGTTTAGTTCCTGCTTCCTGCTTGTGACTTTGAGGTCCTCACCACTTTCACTGTGACTGTCTTTGCCTCCACGCCTGTCACATGCACTACTTTCCCTTCGCTGAACATGGCATTCATACTTCCATGTTTCTACTTACACTCTCTGTGGGATCTCCCTCATTTCCATTCAGATTCATGTAGCCTTTCCTGAGCCACCTACTTGGAATTTATCATTCTCTACTTTGTCTTTAATATTTTGCTTATTCCTCTACTATAGTATGTCTTCTCATTGTGCTTTATATTATAGTTAGTTGCCTTCCTTCTGAACTGTAAGCTCCTTAAGGGTACTAAGTTGGCTCCTTAAGCCACTAAGTTTATTCACTTCTTTATGCAGCCTCCATCACACATAGTAGGTTCTTGATAAATGCTAGTGAATGAGTGGCTACTATTCACATTATACAATGTAGGCAATTGGAAGACTGGCCTTGGGGGATGTATTCAGAGCTTAAAATTTTCTGATCTTTCTTCATCACAGACAAAAATTCAAAAGAAGATAATCTAGTTATGGGGAAGTAGCTTATGGGAAGTCGGAACGGAAACACAGCTGTACTCTTAGTCCATTTTGCTTCATGGTTTTGCCTCATGGCCTTGACTTGAAATTTCAGTTTGAAACTTGAGATCAACCAGAATAGTTCCTTCTGTGTCACCCAATAATAAAGCTTTCCAAACCCTTCATTTTCACTCAACCATTTCTCTTGAAAATCGACTCTGCTACAAAGTGGGGCTAATTCAACTGCCACCCATGCGGATGTAGTTGGGAGGATGAGTTTAAATGGGACATTTTTAGACTCTCCAATTTGTCAACATGTTAAGAGTTTCATTCATTTAAAAAATGTAAATAAATGCAGCTGCATCTGGCTGTACTGGACAATAAAAGCGAGATTGTGGCGCTATACCAAGTGAGAAGATGTGTTAAATTAACAGAAATTCCCAGCTTTGAGGCTAATTTAAGAGCATTAATAAATATGTTTAGAAAAATCATACAGCAAAACCCATACCTCCAGCTCATTGTTTTTCACTTGATGAGCTAGCAGAATTCACAATGACAGCTTAGGAACAACAAATAAAGAACTGGCAGCTTACTAAAACCAATCAAGTGGTGAGAAAAGGAAGTCACATACATTAAACTTGCATGTTGGAATTTTCCATTACTATACTTAAAATAATTAAATAATTTCACATTTCTTTGGAATCTTTTTATTGAGTTAAGTAGTGTTCGACTTTCAAAAACTAGATTTCCAGAAATCCACTCAAAAGTCTGCTTGTTTGAAGATATAATCATTTTCTCATAAAGATGCCATTAAAGGCAGCCAGGTACCTATGTTATCCCACTAATGTCATTTAAACTCATAATATTGGTGCCATATTGTATATTTGCAAGAAGATATAGTAAAAGAACATTTCCCTTGTACTATTAGCATTTATGTAAGTAATCTAATCTCCCATCTCCGAAATTTATTAGGAAAGGTTTTCACTTTTACTAAGTGATGATGCCTGTGGAAAAGCAGATGTAATTAAAGGATGAAAATATATATAAGTACTGTGGTAGAGAGTCTGAAGGGAAATCTGGGCCCTTTCCAAGACTTGCTAATTTGGTGCTACTTTTTTTTTTTTAATGACATTAAATCTCACTTTCAAATGTATGGCCCTCATTTCCCTCTTATAGATGTATTACTGGCACTACTTTACACTTACCATTCATGATTAGGGTGATTTTTCTTTGGCTTACAAATGGAATAAAAGGGATAAAAGAGGATATTTTCTTGAGATAATTGAGCAAAAATAAGATTAGAAGAAAAAGTGAGAAAAAAATCCTAAAATGGGTGTGGAACGTATGAAAATGCATTTTCTTCATTGGATAAATGGAGGAGAATCAGCAAAAATGCATGATTCTTCTAAAGAAGAAAGAATTCTTTATTAGATTTGAGAGATCCCTGCAGCAACAGGCCTTGCTGTTGCCCCCTAAAAGGGCAGGGTCTACCAGAAGAACGAACAGAGAAAGTGCACAGAATGTAACTGGCTATCATTTTTTATGAAAGATTCCAACTGGATGTCTGTAGCTTTTGTGACTCACTGTGTTCTGTCATTAGCAACTTCGAATTTTGTGAATATAATTATGATATTTCTCTTCCATTTTCTGTAATTAAGTACTGTATTCTATTATTTGAAAAAAATTGCATATGTCCCTCACTTTCCATCACCAATCTCATACAAAGTACTTGAAAAATCATAGCTCCTTCATTTCAGCCTGCTACTACTATTTAGATAATACTTTGCCAGGCCTTTTCCCTGTTGAGAAAAGTGCAATGACTTCCAACTTTCTTCACATGTTGAAACTTCTCTGCCTGGTGTTCAGGACCTCCACAGTATGTGCTCACTCTTCCCAGCCAAGTCCGTACTTCCTCCAGTTCCCATCAGGTTCCCTGCTGGTTTGGACAGAACCTTTCCTGTTGTTTGAAAATACCATAACCATTCCAGGGGCTGTGCATCAACTACTCATGTTTTCCTTCTTGGAAATCATACTTTTCCTTCCCTGACTATCTACATTCCACCTCTTTGAAGGAGACAACATTTAGGGTATCTCTTCTACTTCTACTAATTTTAGGCACATGAGGCCCTAGAGCTATGTTTCCTACACTGTTCTGCCCTCCCAGCCACACTTGGAATGATAGGACAGAGGATCCCAAATGGAAAGGTTAAATTCTCTTCCCTAGAATTTGGAAATGGAACTGAAAGCCAGCATGGGTGTCTGGGACTGGAATGTATAACTCAAGAACTGTGGGTCAGCTATAGTCTATCTCATGGAAGATAAACTAGGGAAGGGAAATGGTAGAAAGGAAAAGAAAAACCCTGCAAGTTAGGGTTCTTAGTAGAAAACAACAGAAACCAATTCTAGGCAACTTAAGAAGAAAATATTCATTATAAGGATATTATGTAGCTTATAGAATCAGTGGAAAGGAAGCCGGGCGTGGTGGTGCACGCTTGTAATTCCAGCGTTCGGGAGGCTGAGACCGGTGGATCCGGGTTCCCGGCCAGCCTCAGCTACCTAGTGAGGCACTCTGCAACTTAGTGAGACTCGGTTTCAAAATAAAGAATAAAAAGTAGGGCTGGGGGTATAGCTCGGAGGTAGAATGCCCCTGAGTTCAATCCCCAGTACCGCAAAAAAAAAAAAAAAAAAAAAAAAAGAATCAGTGGAAAGGCTGGAAGACCAAATCTGGGAAATGGGTCCAGGGAGACAAGGCAGAAGACAGCAAAGATGTCTCCCTAGGAGAAGTTTAGTTAGAATGATATCACAGGCTACTTCCATTCTTGCCTCTTATACTCCACCCTGCCATATAGCAGCTGCAGTAATCTTTCTAAAATGCAACTCAGATTATGACATTTTCCTGCTGACATATAATAAAGAATTGATATGGTCTTCCTCATGGGCTCTGTGCATGAAGCTTCTAAAACCACTGGAATCTCCCAAGTGATAAGCATATCTTTGTTATTCTTGGTGGGTCCTGATAGTTTATAGCATCAGGTGACTACTCCTAGGCCTCTAAACAGCTCATGCTAATGAGATGATTCAGGATGTGAATCCTGAAAGATCAACCATGTGACTCTAACCATATGGTTATGATTAGAGGGCTGGGACTGCCTCTGGGGAGGCATGATATATCTTCCAAATTTCATAAAACCATAAGGTCAGCAAATACACATGAATGTATTTGAGTCTGTAACACTATTGTCCTCCTGTGGTCCTCATGCAACACCTTTCCTGAAGAGACAGTGATGTGGCAAATTTGACATGGGGCACAGCAGGGCTCTGGATGGAGGACATATTTTTAGCAACAAAGTCTGTGACAACTGTAAGCCAGAAGTAAGACATTCAAACACTTAGTTTGGACCTTTGAGGTAGTCTTTATAGTGGTATGATGAGTGAGTACCTAATAGCCCTCTTGTGTTCAGACCTGCCAGGTTGTCTCTGTGCTGGACATGAATGAACAAAAGAATTTTGATCCCCAGAGTTACAAGATTTCCTGGAAGTTTTGTATCGTTTCTCCTATTAAAGATCTGAATTGTTCTTCTGGTAATCTCTGCCATTCAGTGTTGTTGAGTTCTGTTATTGTGGGATTGTGTTGACTCATTGTTTCTTTGGCATTTTTCCTTCCCATGGTTTCCCTGTTCTTAAATTTATATCTTTGTTGCTCTTGCAAGCTTTCTCTGAATTTATAGGTTTCTTATTTTTATTTTCTCTCTGTGAATGGTATCTTGTACTGAATTGTAATTACTCTGTAATTCTTCTGCCCACTCTATTGGTGCCTTTGGTGGGTTTCAGGTGTTGACTTCTAGGGTCTAGCAAAAGCTAACAAAGCAACCAATCCTCCAAACAAACATAGATAAATCACAGCAGTGCAAAATGAAAACAGAGTAAAAACAAAACAAAACAAAGCAAAAAACCCAAAAAACAAACAACAACAATAAGAAACAAAATAAAAATCCCTGCAAGATTGTAAGAACAGACCTGATTTGGCCTCTGCAGATCTTTTGGGTAGATCTCTGCTGCTGTGGGCAGCTGGCAAAATGGCGGCTGCCACTGCCATGCACGCAACGGCTCCTGGTCTGCTTTCTGGGTTCTGATCAGCTGCTTTTGTTGCTTTGTTCACTTTTTTGCTGCTTTGCTTTTCTGTCCTTCTGTCAAGAAGCTGCTTTTGCGGCAGTTTTGATTCAAGCTCTGCAGTGCAGTTGATTGCTGCTCAGGCTCTAGAGGGAGAGGTGAGCTAGGATGGCCCTGCTTGGGCTTAAGCTGGTCTTACCATACGTTCCAATAACTGTCAAAGGTGCCCCGATATGGCGCCTGGTTAGGATATGGAGTTCTGGAGTCGCTTACTCCACCTCTGGCCCCTAGGAATGCAGAAAATCGTTAGATATTTTGGTGTTAGTAGACCCCATGCTGGATGGCTGGCTCAATGGTGGCTGCCGCTCCACAGCATGGCACCACTGCTGCGCAGACAGGCTCCTTTGCTCTCTCTGGTTGGCTTTCTAAGTTCTGTTCAGTTGTACTTCAGTTTTCATAGCTTTGTTCACTTTTTTGTTGCTTTTTTTCTTCTGTCAAGAAGCTTCTTTTATGGCAGATTTGAATCGAGCTCACAGCGCCTGATGAGAGGTGTTTCACTCTGACGCCATCTTCCCAGAAGTCCACAAGATTTCCTAACATCAGTTGAAGATGTTCTGGCTTCCCTGGCAATTTGATAAATGACTGGGGAAGAATAGAGAGGGCCCTGTAACCCTGAACTTATCTGGAAACAATGCCAGAGGTTTCCAATGTTAAGAAATTCTCCCCTTTCCCTTCCCTTACCCGGGCTTTGTTTGATAATTGTACCATAAATCCAATCTGGCAAAATAACCTAAAAAAGTAATGCTGAGAGTGAAACAGATTCCTATAATCCAGTGGTTTCTGGGGCCTAGTGGAGCAGGGAGACCTTAGATCTGACCAAGAGAATCTCCTCTGGCTCCTCTGACTGAATATTAATTATGACTGGAGTTTATTAGAATTTAGATTGTGTTTCATGGTCATGTTATGTTTGGGTAATGATTATCTACTTCAATTTTGATTTTACTGATTTATTATTAATTACCAATAATTCAGAGGCCCCAAAGAATTGCTTTTTCCATCTCCATTGATTGTTAGTGCTCTTATTATAGGGGAATCCTTGGTTTGTACTAGTAAACCAAGTAAACTAGTATTTTCCAGATTTAATTCAGCTGTGTCTTAGACAATACTAGTGGGGGTTAAACAGAACTCCATCAATTCATCTGTCTGTCTATCTATCTATCTATCTATCTATCTATCTATCCATCCATCCAACCATAATCCTATACATCCTACAATCAATCCATTCACCAAATGTATATTAAATATTGTTATGCCAATGTAGGTAAAGTAGTAATTTTAAAAAGGAAGATAGAATTGGATGTGTATAGATGGGGCAGTTGATGTGTTGAAGAAAGACAATGAAGGCTAGAGGTGATTAATTACCAATTAAAGATAAATGTAAAGCCAGATGGCAGAAAACTCTCAGAACTTAATGGTAAGAGTAGCAGTGTCCCAGAGGAGGTTGGATTCTCAATTTTGGCAAGTTTACTATTCCAAGGTCAGGGTCTTAAGTAGGGCATAATGAAACCCTGAGAAATGTGATGGGGACATACATAGATGGGAGTGTAAAATCTTGAGTTTATAGATCCCTGTGAGCCCTCTGGCCATTTCCTCCCTGTTAAAGGTTAGTATACTCTCTTACTTTAAAATGGTGTCATTTGGCCAAGATCAGGGTTGAGCCATAATGTGACCTGACTAGAGAAGTATAGGGCCCACTAAGGGAGGAAAGGGACTATATTCCCAAAACGCACTATCAGACCTCCAGCATGTGTGTGTGTGTGTGTGTGTGTGCGCATGCGTGTGTGTGTGCACCTTCTAGCACTGAGCTATACCTCCATCCATATTTTATTTGTTTATTTTTTGAAACAGGGTCTTACTAAGTTGTGGAGGGCCTCACTAAGCCGCTGAGGCTGGCCTCAAATCTGCAATCCTACTGTCTCAGCCTCCGAAAGCCTATGCCACCATGCCTGGCTCTCCACAGCATATATTAACACAAGCTAGGGGTGTGCATATGGGACAGGCAGGCTTGAGAATTCTAGTGAAGAGAGAACATGGAGTTGGATAATGGAAGGTGATAAGTATGAACTACTCTTCCGTGATACAGGATTTAACAATTTGGCAAAGACTTTGGGAAATTGTTCTAATATGGAAGAAGTAATGGCTCCTTTAAAATGAGGTAGAAATGTCAGAAATGCCGTGGCAGATAGTGAAAGAAGGGATCAAAAGGCAAAGGGAAGTGGACATCCCAGAGTGGAATAGCAATAGCCTAATGCTGGGAAGCTCAGCAGTGGGGTCATTGGTGGGCAGGTGTGGAGGAGCATAGAACCGCCGAGAAGCTCAGTGATGACTTTCTTCTCTATGCTGTTGCTGATATTAGGAGGTTGTTACAGAACTGGGTTCTCACAGCAATGGAGATGATAGGATCCCCAAATAATGGAGGCCAAGCGGTGGCACTCACTTGTCAGAAGCAAGATGGAGCATAAGTACTATTGCAACAAGAGGCAAAGTAGAGTGATAGCCAGGAAGCCGCACCCTTAGGGGCCTATGGAGATGATTAGGGACATCTGAGCTGCCAAAGATATTGCTCAGTGTACACCATCAAAGCAATCAAGGATGAATAAGCAGGAGGCTGAGGGCAACCTATTGTTTGTTACTTGAATGCCGAGCTCTAAACTCATACCCCACATATTCTAAAAAAGAGGGGAATTTGAGAGCCGGGCATGGTGGCGCACGCTTGTAATCCCAGCATTTGGGAGGCTGAGATTGAGGATCCAGGTTCTCAGCCAGCCTCAGCTACCTAGTGAGATACTCCGCAACTTAGTGAGACTTGGTTTCAAAATAAAGAATAAAAAATAGGGCTGGAGGTATAGCTCGGAGGTAGAATGCCCCTGAGTTCAATCCCCAGTACTGCCAAAAAAAAAAAAAAAAAAGAGGGGGAATTTGAAAACCTATTTGAGTGTACTCAATATTATGAGGCATGCATGAACCAAGCTACAGTATTACTTGGCTAATTCCCAGCCTAAATGAAGCATCACTGACAATAGGACCCTATTATTTCAGCTAGTTCCTTGGTGGAGTGCAGTAACAGGCTTCTAATAGGGATTCATTCTTCCTGTCCACAGGTTAATTGTGTGCAAGTGAAACTCACTGGTGCTAAAGAATAGTGGGGTAATGTCCAGTGTTGTGTATGGCAAAGAGACTATGACTAAAATACCTTACATAAACAACTTAGAGGAGGAAAAGTTTATTTTGGTTTTAGAGGCTTCAGTACTTGGTCAGCTGGTTCCCCAGCTCGGGGCCTGAGCTGATGCAGAGCTCATGGTGGAAGGGTGTGATGCAGGAAGCAGAGTGAGGGAGAAGGGTCAGGGCACACCTCCAGTGTGCTTCCTCCAACTAGGTCCCACCTCCCAATAATTCATTCAAATTATTAATCCATCAAATGAATTAACCCACTGATGAGATTAGAGCCCTCATGATCCAGTCATTCCCCAAAGCCCCTCCTCTGGACATTTCTGCATCAGGACCAAGCCCTGTGTACATGGGACTTTGGGGGACATTCCAGGTCCAAACCATAACAGGGTCGAACTGATCATCAGTGAGGTAGGTCTGGCCTTAGGAGTATTGGCCATGTGTTCTTGGGAGTACGGACATTTATATCAACTCATCAGCATCAGCTCAGCCCCTCTCCTTGTTCAACCTCTTCAACTTTCAAGATTCTGCTTAAGATGGATCGCCTCTTAACTTGCTTCCCCCCTCCAGGCTGGGTTAAATGCAGGCTGCTGTTTATTCCTGTACTACCCACTCTTCCTGCTATTGTAGCCCTAAGCCCACTAAACTATAATTAGTTGCATGTTTATTTTTATTTTTTTGTCTCTCCCAGTCTGTCAGCTCCTTGAGGGAAGATACCATGTCTTACTCATCTTTGAACACAGTGGTGTTGAATGAATGGGCATATCTGCAGGAAGATTTTTAGGGTCTGAGAGCAGCCATATATAACACCTGGCCATATATAACACACTGTCCTGTATGACAGGGATACTGAGGCTTTCTCCAGCCTGCAAATATTTTACGTCTGGAGCGTAGAGCACAGGGAGCCTGAGTACAGACCACCCTGACACTTTTAGCATTTTAGACAGTTGGAGAGAGATGGGAAACATGCTCACTTCAAGGGAATTCTCACGAGACTGTTTAGCCCTTCTGGCCGGGTGGGACTCTAGCCAGTTGGCCTATTTCCTGACATCTTTGTCTAGTGATGCTACTTTGCTTATGGGTTTCTTTTTCTCTGGCAAGAATTCCTTTCTGCTCCTCTCACAGCCCAGTCTGATTGGGAGATCTCCAGTGGCATGCAGTTTAGCTTGCAGTTTGAAGATCTACATGATTCACCCAGTTTTGTTCCCTTTAGGTTGTGGGATTCTCTCCAGGCTGTCAGGACCCTCTGCTTTCCATTGTCCTCCTGCAACACCCTGAGGAGAAAGTGCTCCCTTGTCAGGGGCAGCACTGCAAATCATTTGATGTGCACCTTTCCAGTCTGCACATTCACACATGTAACATATACAAAAATAGAGTTGGGTTCTTTCTTTCTTTTTTGTATATAAATGAGTTTATATTACAAATTCTTTGACTCCTTCACTCCTTCCTTCCTTCCTTCTTTCCTTCCTTCCTTCCTTCCTTCCTTCCTTCCTCCCTTCCTCCCTTCCTTCCTTCCTTTCATCCTTCCATCCTTTCTTCTATCTTCCTCTACATTCCTCCAGCCAAATGGATATTTATAAAGTTATCTTGACCTTTTATGGGTCTGTAAAACACTAATTTTTTATTCAACTACTTCATATACTTTTAGGAAGCATTCATTAACTACCAATCAATGACTAGCTGTCTCAGATTAATTAATCATGTAACATTGCAAAAGCTCTCTCTCTCTTTTTAAATATCTATAGGCAGCAGTAAATCCACTACAAGGGTGCTAGAAAGCTATTTTAGAATCCATACAAATAAAGAACCCCATTCTGAAAGCAATGCTTGTGCCCTGGATTTCTTGTCCTCTGCTGAACTCTTGTCTAGTTCCTGACCTTGAATACCCACTCATCTTTACCTGGCAGACATGCCTGAACTTGAAGAATTCCCTTGATTGAGGAAGCATTCATGCCTTAGCAAACACCTTGGAAAGACACAATAGTGATTCAACATTAAGACTGTGGGATGGAGTTCTCTTGGCAGATCCCAGTTTCTGTGAGCAAGAAATAGTTTTCCAGTACTAACTGTGTGTAAGGAACAGTTACAAGTGCTATACATGTATTGGCTCAGTTAATTCTCCCAACCATTTGACGTGGGTTCTACTAGTCTCCTTATTTGACAGATGAAGTAAGTGAGGCTCAGAAAGCTTGAACCACTAGCCTCAGGACACACAGTTAAGTATGGGGTGAGGACAGTCTTTTAAGTATGGGGTGGTCTCCCATTCAGCTGTTTAAACTCTTTGCTTGCAGGCCAGGGCATCCGCTTCTTTCCTGGGATAATGGAAAGCCTGCCATGCCCATCGCTGGATTTTCCTGCCTCTTCCTATCACATGGTCTTGGCTTTGTGCTTGCACCCACCTGCTTCACTGTGTATTCTACTGGGTAATCCAGAACAGTATAGTGGCTAAGAATCCCCTTTGGGAATCAGACATCCTGAGGTTCTCATCCCAGCTCTGGCACTTTCGATAGGACTGTTGGCAAACCACTTAACCTCCCTAAGCATCCATTTCCAGTTGCAGAATGATGATAATAGTCCTTGGGTTGTAAGCACTGGTCTGAACTGGCTGACTTTTCCCTCTCTGGAACTGGCAGCTGTTGAAAGCTGATCATTTCTCACAAATTTCCTCAAATGCCTGCTTTGGATCCACTGGGCACCTGCTCCCCAGATGTGGAATTGCTCTCCAGGCCTCCAGCTGTTGCTTCCCCCTCAGCCTTTGGCTCTCTGATGTCCTCAGGAAGGTCCCTTCACCTTCCAGGTGATCTTTGTGGCCTGACGTGAAAATGGCTCCAGGTCAGGGGAGTCTGTCCCTTTTATTGGTCCTCACATCTTTCCAGTATGCTCAGAAGGGACAGACCTCATGTCCTTGATGCAGCCTTCCACTCTGCTGCAAATCTAAGTAGCTGGCCAACAAGGAGCACATCCATGAGTAGCCTGGTGTTCTGGAACAACCTGGTCCCAGTGTGTGAGAACCAGTTGCCAGTGTCATGAGATCCAAGACAGAGGTAGATGAACCAAAGGTTGCACAGAGAGCAGTTTCCTGGGGACTTACTGACAGAAGTGTGGTCCTGGGTGGCCACAAGACCAAGTGGATCCCTGTGATTTGTGTCACAAGTAGGGAGCTTATAATCAGGATAACAGTGACTTCATCCTAGCCAGAATGTACCTGGTTTATCTCAAGCTAGTATCAAAGAGTCAGACACATTCCTGGTGCCCATGGCACCAGGGTCCAGTCACAGAGCTCCACGGCTCACTCTAATGGCTTTGATTATAGTATGCTGGGAAACTATGCAGGGAAAAGGGATCATGGTGACTCATGGGCAGTGGTGGTTACAAATCAAGATGGTTATAGTCATGTCAAGCTGAATACCTCTACCTTGGTGGAGGCTCTCCACCATGCAGGCTTGGAGAGAGAGAGAGAGAGAGAGAGAGAGAGAGAGAGAGAGAGAGAGAGAGAGAGAGAGAACCCTTCACCCTCCCCTCTTGGAAAGAGGTGCACAATAGTCCTTTCTCAAAGGAAACTCCTTCACAAAATTATCTGTTTCCTTGAGTTAAGATTGAGGTGTCCAGGGCCATCAACCAGTTCTTTGTTGTATACTTTTATTGATGTGTTGTAACTATATATCACAGTGAGGATCTAAGGGGTATTAGTCATATATGCACACAGTGCTTGGTGTGTTTCCCTCCATATCTCCCCTGCTCCCACATATGTACATACTAGTGAGATTGGTGGTAGATTCTTCATATATGGACATAGCATGATTCATCAACTGCTTCTTAACCATGGATTTTGGAGATTCCTCTAGCAGGATGTTTATACTCACTTTGGTATCTGGTACCTTTTCTGTCCTGATGCCTCCTCCTGGTGCATAGACATAACCCCGTTTTTCCTTACTCTGGCCATCTGTGGGTGGCCATCTCATAGATAAGGAAAAAGATTTAGAAAGGTCAAGTGATGTGTTTATGGTCTTCCTGTTAAGAGGCAGTGCTAGGATGAGAACCTGACATGCTGACTTCAAACAACTCTTTGCACTATTCACAAACTTGTGAGTTCACAGTTTGGGCTGGTCTCATCTGAGGTCCCCATGTGGTGTAGTCTGACATGACCTGGAGCTGGTGATCTGAGGTGACCCCATTCACATGTCTTCCAGTGGGCTGGCTGTCAGCTGGCCTGTCTCTCCAAATGCTCTTAGTCTTCATGGATGTCGGGCTGGACTTCTCAACAAGGCGGTCTCAAGTTCCAAGAGTTCTAGCAAGATCTGCAAACCTCTTGAGGTCCAGGCTTGGAAAGTCCTAGGTATCATTTTCACCACATTCTTTTTTTTTTTGTGGTACTAGGGATTGAATCCAGGGGCATTCTACCTCTGAGATCCACCTCCAGTCTAACTTATTATTGTTTTATTTTGAAACAGAGTCTCACTAAGTAAGCTGGCTGTGAACCTGCGATCCTCCTGTCTCAGCCTCCCAAGTATTGGAATTACAAGTGTGTGCCACCACCCTCAGCTATTTTCACCACATTCTGGTGGTCAAAGCAAGTTATGGGCTCACACGAGACTAGGAGTGGGGAGCAATGACATAGAAAGAGAAAGCAGGGCCAAAGGAGCACAGTTCTTGTGTTTCTTTCTGTAAGGACTTGAAAACAGTAATAAAATTAACTAAACATTGTTCTGATTTTTACCATCGACATGTGCTGATAATTCTAAGCCATGTGCTAAAATACTCCTCCCCACTGCTCCTCCTCAGTCAGTCCCTGGCCGTCCTCTCAGTGGAAGTGGTGGCAGAGTCACATCACAAGGAGACATGTGTGTAGGGATGGGAGGAATCATTATAGCCCACTTTGTGAGATGTGGGGAGAGACTGTGAAATGAGAACAACCTTCCAACTTCACATTTTCATTTAGACCTGATGTGGCATCTTTTGAAAGATGGCAGTATCATTTTCAGTGGTTAAAAGTCAGTTAATTATATTGCTGTGAACTAGTAAGATAATTAATAAATGTTAACATTTGCATGTCATTTTAATTAAGAAATAAATGTCTTTAAATAAAAAAGTGCCTGCTGGCTTACCCATTAATTATCAGAGTACTGAAAGCACTCTTTGCAAGGTGGCACCTAAAGTACCCTGGTAAAATTAGCCATCAGTCATCTTTTGCCATTATGAATCACAGTGTTGTCTTTCCTTGAAATTCCACTGCCAGCCAGGTGAAGGGAGGCAGGGAAGCCCTTACCTGCTAGGAGTGAGGCAGAGTCCTATCGACTTTCTCTATACAACTGGAGTTGTAGGCAGAGAGTTTTGCTTCCAAGAATGTTTCTACAAACAATACCTTCCATTGCCTACTTCCTTTGTTAAAAAAAAAATGGAAATGCCTTAAATGCACTTATTTGTGATTGATCTTCTATTTCCTATATTTTGCTAGAATTTTCACATATTCTGCATTGGAATATGTAAGGTCTTAAGGGTGGGAGCTAGGTCCTTTATCTTTTTTTTCTTTTTGTGGTACTGGGGTTTGAACCCAGGGCATTCTACCTCCGAGATACACCCCCAGTCCTATTTTTTATTCTTTATTTTGAAACAGGGTCTCACTAAGTTGCAAAGGGCCTCAGTAAGTAGCTGAGTCTGGCCGAAAACCCAGATCCTCTGGTCTCAGCCTCCCAAGTACTGGGATTACAAGCGAGCACTACCGTGCCTAGCTGTCTTTTATCTTTTTAAAAATAATTGTATTATTGCATTGCAATTGCACATCATAGGGAGGTTGAATGTGATAAAAACATACATGGGCAGAGCTGTTGGTATATTTCCTTCCACATCCTATTTTAGCATTCCATAGAAGCTCCTGGGCATCCTTCCCAATACCTAAAGGTAAGCCACTATTCTGACTCTCATGGTTATTGTCCTTGAATTTTTTTTTAGTCTTATCACTTATGTATGAACCTCCAAACACCATATTTTAGTATGAACTTTTTTGTTCTTGTTCTGGGGATTGAACCCAGGAGCATTCAGTTTCTGAACTACACCCCCAGCCCTTTTTATTTTGAAACAAGGTCTCACTAAATTATGGAGGCTGGCCTCAAACCCATGATCCTCCTGTCTCAGCCTCCCAAATACTGGGATTACAGGCCTGCACCACCATGCCCAACTTCTGTTTTTGAACTTTAGATAATTATAAAGTATGTGTCACTCAGCACCATATTTGTGAAATTCATCCAAATTGTTGGGTGTAGCTTTGTGCTCTAATTATCACTACAATATTCTATGGAATGAACATACTTTGTATTCAGTTTTTTCTTGGTAGATGTTTGCCTCATCTAAAAATGATGAATAGTGTTGCTATGGCAATCTTATTTATGTCTTCTCATGGGTACATTATATATTATGTAATATCAATTCTAGGTACTTCCACACCTAAGAATGGAATTTCTGGGTCACTGGGTAAGCATATATTCAACTTAATAGTTGATTTTGCAGTTTCCAAAGTGATTGGACCATTTTGCACACTCTTCAGTTGCACAAGGGAACTTCTATTGCTCGATGTTTTTTCCAGCACTTTGTATTAACAGTTTTTAAAATGTTTTAATCATGCAGGTGAGTGTGTAGTAATAGTCCATTGTGGCTTAAATTTGCTTTTCCCTCATCATCGATGCTATTCAGCACCTATTCATGTTTATTGGCTATTTGGCCATTTTCTTTAGTGGAACACCTGTTCAAATCTCTTGCTCTTTGTTATACTGGTACCTCTGTTTTTTTGTGTGTGTTTATTTTGCAGTGTTGGGGATCAAACCCAGGGCTTCATGTGTACTAGGCAAGCACTCTACCGCTGAGTTACATCCCCACCCCTTTGTTTAGTTTTTAATTAGATTTGGGAGCAGTTTTTATATAGGCTTGTTATGAGCCTTTTCTCAGTTACATGTGTTAAAACTCTGTTCTCCCACTCTTGTTTGTCTTTTCACTCTCTTCTGCTTATCAAAACAGAAGTTCTTAATTTTGATAAATAAAAATTCTTAACTTTTATGTATCCCAATTTATCCCTCTTTTCCTTTATGATTTACAGATTCCCTTTTACAATCATGAATTCTCCTATATTATTTTCTAAAATATTTATAGTTTATATCTTTTATATTTAGATCTACAAGTCCACCTGGAATGGATTTGGGGGAATAGCATGGGAGGGAGTCAAGTTCCAGTTTTTTCCCTTCTGTTGAAAACACAGTCTTTCCTCCATCAGTGAGTGATGCTGAAGCTGTGCTTGCCCCAACTGTCCCTGTCCCCAACTGAGCATGGCATACCATTTCTGGCCCTCTGATGGAAACTTGTGCTGGGTTTGCCCTTTGGTCCACTGAAACCATCCCAGAACTGCAGTGTGTTCTGAGGCTCCTCCCACTTTCCCTTCTTCCTGTCAGGAGTGTCACTCAGGTGTGTTCTGAGGCTCCTCCCACTTTCCCTTCTGCACAGAATGGGGGAAGTTCCTAGAACAAGAGAGTCATGCCTCAGTGTCAGAGTGACAAAGGCTGGGCCAAGAGAAAATAGATAAGGAGAATAACTGAAGGGCTTTCTAAAGAAGAGTGGATGGGACCTTTATGTGACAACATGGAGGATGGAATCAAAGATGATTCTAAGAGAAGACACAATCACTGAATCACTGCAGAGGATCTCATTGGATGCAAACACTCATGACATTAGTTCTAGGCTAATAAGGTATTTTTGTGCAAAATGCTAATAACAATGTTAAGTTACATTTGTTTTGAGCTTTAACAGTTTACTGAGCGCATTATGTTACACATCATCTCATTTACTCTTTCACAGGCCTTTAGAATAGGGGAGAAAAGGGACATGATTAAGGGGGCCCTCTTGATCTCTCCTCTCCTGCGTCTTTACTGCCAACCCTCCCACTCTAGACTCTTTTTCACTTTGGTTTCCAAGGGATGAAGGTTTGGCTAAAGAAATTGGCCAGGCCAGGTCATCTCCACAAGGTCAAAGGTCAAGGCAGGGTTAGCACATAGCAAGCCTTTGTGTGGCAGGAGAGTCTGCAGGTCATGTGAGGGACTCCAGTCTGCAGGGGACGTGAGTGAGGACAGCCTGAGATAGTCATTGATTTGCCTGGGGACACCATATTTCACAATACTTAGAAATGGTGACTTCACATGGGAATGAAGTGTTGATGTTTTAGGGGTCACAGATAAATTATATCACTGTCAGAGAAGAGGATAGAGAATGATAGAAAATGGACAGAGGTAGAAAAGGAAAGACCCAGTATGGGTGGGTTGGCAGAAGGACAACAATACACTGAAACATTTTAGGTGGGGATACAGTGTGTGTGTGTGTGTGTGTGTGTGTGTGTGTGTGTGTGTGCGCGCGCGCGTGCACTTAAGCCTCAGGTAGGCAAGGAAAAAAGCATTTGGTGGTGGGAAGAAAAGAGTGAAAGAGATGTTGGAATCAGAAAGAATCCAAAGAACTGTAAGATCCTTGAATTGGAGGTCATGAATGGAGGTTTGGTCAGGTAGCCTGGGTTAAGCTTCTCCAGTGGCTGCGAAGGCATTGGGGATGGTCCAGATGTTGTGTCTGAGGGAAATGAGCTAGACTTTGAGGTTCTTTCCATTTTAGGATTGGACAGACAGGTATTTATTTAAAAGAGCCAGATGGTTCAAAGGAATTTCTAATTTTACACTATTGGGCAGCAGGTTTCAGACTAAATTTGGGCTCAGCCTTCCAGCTTTCCTGTTGGCCCTGGGTTGAGAATAGCCTCCTGTTTTACCAGCCATCTGGTCCTTCCTAGTCTCTGCTGCTGAGTGGTATCTCCAAATGTCTTCCTGCAGAGAGGACAGAATCTTTAACAAAATCTACAGGGTGAATGTGTGTTTTTACTGACAGGGAATTTCTAGATGAGGTCCTGGAGAGAATTAGGTCCCCACATTGAAAGATTGCATGCATGAGTCATACTTATACTTGATTTGATAGTGTGGGCCCCCTTGAGCAGCCACACATCGAGGGGTCCTATACCAGACAGTCCAGGACTGTGCTGCTAGATCTTTGATTTATTGGAACTTCCCTTCTTAAATAATCAAGCTGGGCGTGGTGGCGCATGCTTGTAATCCCAGCATTCAGGAGGCTGAGACTGGAGGATCCGGGTTCGAGACCAGCCTCAGCTACCTAGTGAGGCACTCCACAATTTAGTGAGACCCTGTTTCAAAATAAAGAATAAAAAATAGGGCTGGGGGTGTAGCTCGGAGGTAGAACACCCCTGAGTTCAATCCCCAGTACCGCAAAAAAAAAAAAAAAAAAAAAAAAAATCAGACACTGGGGCTGATTATCCATCCTTTAGTATCAGTAATGTTTCCCAAATGCCTGCTGTGTGCTAGCCACTATTGCACAGCGTTTTAAGAGAAATAGTTGGTACCAGTTTGGAACATATCTGCTAGTCAGCTTTCCATTACAGTAACAACTGCCTGAGTCAATAATTTTATAAAGAGGAAAGGTTTGTCTAGGCTCACAGTTTTGGAGGTTTCAGTCCATGTTAGGTTGGCTCCATTGCCTTTGTGCTTGTGGTGGGGCAGTTCATTATGGTAGAGAACATATGGTAAAGTGAAGTTGCTTGCCTCACTTCGGGGACACAAAAGAAGAAGAGGAAGAGGCCATGGTCCCATGCTCTCCTTCAAGGGCACACCCCCAGTAACTCAAGATCTCCCTCTAGGCCCCACCTCTTAAAGGTTCCATCACCTTCAAAGATTACCAAACCAGGGAGTAAGCCTTCAATGTACATGGGCCTTTGGGGGATATTTAAGATCCAAACTATAAAATGACAAAAATAGATAATGATTTAGCTTTAACCATGATTTTATCTGTTTGAGGAAAATAATCCCTTTTTATTTCCAGCAGTGCTGTCTCTGGACAGAAGAGATTAAGCTGTCACCAAGGCTTGTGGACACCTCAAGACAAGTCACATTATTGACTTTCTTTGCTTTCTGCTCTCAATGCCTGACACCCCAGCATTTTTATCTTGGTGAGATCAGGCCAAAATGAATGTCAAGGGCTAATTTGAGGAGGACAAAGAGTCACAGAATAAGTCCATGTGATGTGAGGGGCTGAGCAGAATTAGATGGTTTGTTTTGGAGAAATCTGGGGTGTAGGTGCTGGGGTGTGTGTGGGAGCTCCAGGCCTTTCTTCTAAGCAGCAGATGGTAGAGCCATCTCACTGCACTCTGCATCTGCCTGGTCCCTGTGCCTGGTGGGTTTGCCCACTCCACCTTACATCAGACTGGTTCTATCTGCAAGAAGGAATAATTATAGTTGGAACAAATGTATAACAAATGTATAACAACAATACCTGGAAAGATACAGCTCAATTGGCTCCTGGCAGGTTCTGGCTAAGAGGGCCAGAGCTGCTGCCATGGGAAAGAAAGACAATTTAGGACTAAGCAGGAGGCAGGTGTCAGCCACTTGTCCTAGTCCCCTTCAGTCTCACATTACAAATGGCCTTAATGTTCTGTGTGAGCAGGTTGGGAAATCTAAAAAGCCTAACTGCTGGGTGTGGTAGCACACACTTGTAATCCCATTACGTGGGAGGCTGAGACAGGAGGATCGAAGATTCAAGGCCAGACTTAGCAACTTAGCAAGACCTTTAGTAACCCTGTTTTATAAAAAGTAAAAAGGGCCAGGGGTATAGCTCAGTAGAACACCCCTGAGTTTAATCCCCCCCCCCAAAAAAAAGCCTAGCTGATTCACTTCATCAGAGTCTTTTCAATAACAGTAAAACAGGTCACCATTTCCCAAAATAGGGTTTGTGATGCTTCAGGACTCCTCTTAACATGTAATGAAGGAGTTCCTAGGGACAGCAGATCTGAGTACCTGTATGTATGTCTCTCTTCAATATGCTTTCTTGCAGAAAGCCTTGTAATCGTGGCTTGAGTTTTTATTGCCTAACTGTATACTGAGTCTCCGTCCTGCCATAGCCAGACTTTCCAGCCCAGGCCTGTCTGTGGCCAGCCAGACTTTCCAGCCCAGGCCTGTCTGTGGCCAAGTGTACTGCAAGAGTTTGAGGCCCTGTGGGAAAAATGGATGGGCCAGATGCATCCAAGTTATGCTCGGAAGGAAGAAGGCTGTGCGTTTTCTGGGTCTATCCAGTGGCCCCTAAGCCATGGGGGACATGAGTCAAGCACTGACTGCTTCCTGCACTGTTTGTCTCAGGCTTTCTGATCTTGCTGTCCTCCCGTACAACTGTGTACATTGAGCCTCCATATCTGTTGTTCTGCATCTGGGCGCTTTCTCTCTTTGCTTCAAACTCTCCTCCCTCAGCCCACTGAGTCAGGCTAACTCTTACCCCTCTTTACAGTCTGCTTCCCTGGGAAGGCTTTTCTTTCTTTTTTTCTGGGGGCCCTGAGGATTGAACCAAAGCTACACCCTTACCCCCCCAGCACTTTGTATTTTTCTTTGAAACGGGGTCTTGCTAGGTTGCTGACCTTGGCCTTGAACCTGTGATCCTCCTGTCCCAGCCTTTCAAGTATTGAGATTACAGGTGTGTGCCACCGTACCCTGCTCTAGGAAGGCTTTTCTGAGTACTGCAGCCTGGGGCTGTGTGCTCCTGTGGCAGTCTCTGCCTCCCCCTCACACTAGGTAGCACCAGAGTACTTCATGCTTTTCACTCTGAAGCTGTCGCTGTGGGACAAGAACTGCGTCTATTTTTCCCAGCACGGAGCCTGGCACACAGTAGATGCTTCAAAACTGAGCAAATGAATGCAGCATCTTGGTAAGATCAGTCAGTTTATTTTCCTTTTCTCCTCTCCCTTGGTACTCACTAACTTCAGAACACCAGCAAAAGCACAGTTCTCACTTGGTTTTCTGTTTGTTTGTTTTTTTTCTTTCCCCTTGTTTTAATTAACTTAGAAATTTGAATGTCTGGATGCCATGTCTCTGATGTCTGTTTGGATGAAATGTTTTGTTTGTTTATTTTCCAAGCTGCTTCATAATTAAGGAAAGAGAAAAGCAAAACCATAGAAAAGGACAATGTCAGAGCCTTTATTACAAAAATATCAACATTATCAGCAACTCTCTTTGGTTTGAGGCTCTTTAGTGTGACAGATGTTTTCAAATTGATTTAGGGATTTACAATATTAGGGACAGAAGATGTTCCAAGAACAGGCATGGAGCAAATAATTTTCTTTACTCATTTTCTGCCTGTTATATAACATGCAGTGATGCAGGGTCCCAAAACCAGATCAGGCGAGCTACTTTGAAGATACCCTTCATGCCTTGGTTTTTATTTCTTTCAGCATAGGGCTTTGGTTTCTCTCATTGTTTTCACAAAAGGATTATTTTATAGCCAAAAATAGAACCACAGAGGTAGAAATCAAGGTGGGGGAAAGAATGAAGCTCTTTTGGATGTCTGTTTTTTGCTAAGTTGGTCTGGATGACCCTGGTGGGGCATTTCAAGTTTGGGAACCAGGAGTGGAAGACCTTGACTTTGAACAGTCCTGGAATCTGCATCTGTGACATTCTTCAACCTACCAGCAATTGTTGGAATTGCAAAGAAAACCATTATTTACTTTTGCTTAAATTCACTTTAAAATATTTATAATGAAACAGGAATTAGAAGAGTGGGCACCTAATATATGTCAGCCACCAAGCTGTGTGTTTTACTTAGTCATTGTCTCATCTAATTGTTTTGATTAGACATTCATAAAGAATATTCACAAAATACACATGATGTGTAAAGAATTATAACAGGGTGAATGCCTGTGTTCAGATTACTTTTGGGTCTCTGTGTCTTTCTGGTGGCCAGCTTCTTCCTGCCTCAGACTCAGCCATTTTCCTGAATTTTGCATTTATTTTCACTTCCTTTCTAAAGTACCTTTCACTTTTTGCTATATTCTAAAAAGAAAATATTGCTTAGTTTTGCATGATGGACTGTAGATAAATGAAATCATACTATATGTGTTTTCTGCAACTTGCATTTTTCACTCAAATAGTTGACTTTGAGATTCATCTACCTTATTATGTGTCACTGTAATTAATTCCTTTCACTATTATATGGTATTAAAATGTATGACTGTTCTACAATGTATTTATTCATTCTGATATACATGAAGATTTGGATTATGTCAATTTTTTTTTTTTTTTTTTTTTTTTTTGCGGTACTGGGGATTGAACTCAGGGGCATTCTACCTCTGAGCTATACCTATACCCCCAGCCCTATTTTTTAATTCTTTATTTTGAAACAGGGTCTCACTAAGTTGTGGAGTGCCTCACTAGGTAGCTGAGGCTGGCCACGAACCCGGATCCTCCAGTCTCAGCTTCCCAAATGCTGGGATTACAAGTGTGTGCCACCACACCCGGCTGATTATGTCAATTTTTAAAGATAATTACAAATAGGCTTTATATGATCATTCTTATATGTGTCCCTCCTGTATGTGTACAGAAGTTGTTTTGGAGAGGCATTTTAATAGTATGCTTGCTTATGAAAGGCATATATATATAGTAGACCATAGGCTAGTTTAGTCTCTCCAGGTACCCATGGTTGGGAAAAAAACAGCCTGGTGGCTCCCTGTGGCCAAAACAAAAGGAACCACTGCTTCCAGTCACTAGAAAACAAGCAACCTCTCACCTACTGGCTTTGCAAATCCAAATCTATTAAGTGGTTCCACTGTCATAGTAGCAGTATCTTATAGTAGATTAGATCAGGCATTCCTAAAGACAGAATTATTTAACTATCATTAAGTTACTTAAAGAGTCGTTGAGGCAAAATTATGAATTTATAGCAAAATTATAAGTCTGTAGCAAAGTGGAATGGCCTTTGGGCTAGTTTCACATCTTCTCTCTACCATTTGCCAACTGTGTAAATTTGTGTAGTGTGCATTCCTTTGGTGTTTTTCTTAGAGCACATTTGGGTGCAAAAGACAACTAGTCAAGCTTGTGCATATAAAAGAACCTTATCAAAAAGATATGGATCTCAAGTGGGGCCAATGGTGCATGACTGTAATTCCAGTAAGTGGGAGGCTGAGACGGGAGGATTGCAGGTTTGAGGCCAGCTTGTGGTAACATAGCAAGACCCTATTTCAAACTAAAAAATGGAGCTGGAGTGTAGCTCAGAGGTAGGTTGAACCCCTGGGTTCAATCTCCAGTAACACACACATACACATACACACACGTACACATTTACTCTCTCTCTCTCACACACACACACACACACACACACACACACACACACGAAGATCTGGACCTCACAGAACCCGAAGAACAAATGAACAAATATGCCCACTCTTGACCCATTTCTGGGAAAGGAGGCTCAGTGAGGTTCAGTCTCTTAAATACTAAGCTTATGGGTGAGCAAATCACAATGTGGACTGGGCAGTGTCTAGGAACAAATCAATTATGTGTTTTGTGATTACTCGGAATTCCATTTTTCTAGTGTAGGTAACTACCACTCTGATTTGAAAAGTTCAAATGTACATTAAAATGTATAATTAATAATAGCTTTTATCATGTTCTTTCTCAGTAGATATCCATAACATTTCTTTTTAGTTAAAAAAAACAAAACAGTTCTTTAAAAAGCAAAGTTATTAGCCGGGCGTGGTGGCGCACGCTTGTAATCCCAGCATTCGGGAGGCTGAGACCGGAGGATCCGGGTTCTCAGCCAGCCTCAGCTACCTAGTGAGGTCCTTCACAACTTAGTGAGACCCGGTTTCAAAATAAAGAGTAAAAAATAGGGCTGGGGGTATAGCTCAGAGGTAGAATGCCCCTGAGTTCAATCCCCAGTACCGCAAAAAAAAAAAAAAAAAAGCAAAGTTATTCTTGCATATAGTTGAAGGAATCAAATAGTAACAGCAGAAAGCTTGATGGGAGTCCTCCTTCCACTTCCAACTTCTCCCTGCTCTTCAGAAGTAAATACTTAATGTCCTTTGCTATTAACCTCCGTAGCTTTAAATAGCATGCTCATCTTTCTTGATTTTTAAAATATTTTTATTTTTAATACTTTTATTGTTGATCTGATTACTTCCCAATAAGGAAGAGAGGGATTTAGTTTTAGTTTTCTTTATATATTACCCTCTAACATGTGCTTACATCAATATTCAGTGTTTGCATTCTTTCCCCCCCACCTCCTTTCTCTCTCCCTCTCTCTTTCTGTTCTGTCTGGAGATTGAACCCAGAGCATTCTTCCTCCAAGCTACATCCCAAGCATCCATCCTTTTTTCGTTAAGTTGCTGAGAGTCTTGCTAAATTTCTAAGGCTGACCTCGAATCTGTGATCCTCCTATCTCAGCCTCTCAGGTGCCACCAGTGTTGGCATTCTTTTTTTTTTTGCAGTACTGGGGATTGAACTCAGGGGCATTCTACCTCCGAGCTACACCCCCAGCCCTATTTTTTATTCTTTATTTTGAAACCGAGTCTCACTAAGTTGTGGAGTGCCTCACTAGGTAGCTGAGGCTGGCCGCGAACCCGGATCCTCCGGTCTCAGCCTCCCGAATGCTGGGATTACAAGCGTGCGCTACCATGCCCGGCTCGGCATTCTTATTTTATTTTATTATTTTTTTGTGGTACTGGGGCTTGAACCCAGGGCATTCTAACTCTGAGCTACGTCCCAACCCTATTTTTATTCTTTATTTTGAAACAGGGTCTAAGTTGTGGAGGGCTTCACTAATTAGCTGAGGCTGGCCGTGAACCTGGATCCTCTGGTCTTAGCCTCCCAAGTATTGGGATTACAAGCGTGTGCCACCATGTCCGGCTTCTTATTTTATTTTATTGTGGTACTGGGGATTGAACTCAGGGGCATTCTACCTCCAAACTACACCCTCAGCCCTTAAAAAAATTTTTTTGTTGTTGTTTTGAAACTCGTTCTCACTGGGTTATTGAAAGTCTCACTACATTGCTAAAGATGTCCTCAAACTTGTGATCCTATGGTCTCAGCCTCCCTAGTACTGGGATTACAGGTGTATGTCACCACACCTGACAGTGTTTACGTCTTATGACTTAAATGAATGTGAATCACAACTGAGCCATATAGTATACTATGAATCCCTTTTATTTCCTGTAAAACTTTTTGGTTTTTTTCCTCTTGAAGTTAGTATTTGCCTGTTCTATTTGATTATTTAACTTTCTTATGACTAATTCAATTCTCCAACATCTTCCCAATGTTTAAATCTGCTCTGAGTATATAAACACATTAGGTATTTCTATCAATTTTATCATCTTTTTTTTTTTTAATTTTTTATTTCTTTTTTTAATTTTTTAGCATGGAATTTTATACATTTTTTGGGTACAACCGGGTTAATTACACATTTTTGTTGGGTACAAACTAGTACAGGTAAAGACATCCATGCACATATTTCTCATTAACCCTTCCCCAATTCCCACCTACCCTCCCCCTATCTCCTGGTCAGTTTAGTGATTGACTTTGATGTGATCTTATAAGTACATCATGCTCATTAGGGTGTCCCCCCCTCCTCCGTTACCTTCCATTAAG